>JAHWFP010223381.1:7913-41534 GCA_023313725.1 Lithobius niger | reverse complement strand
GCGAGAGTCTGGAGTAAAGAAAGAGGAAGGGAGCAAACATAAAAACATGCGTGCAGAACTTGAAACAAGCCTATTCTCGAAGGGACGGTCATTATTTATCTCAAGGGGAGGGGGAGGGGCGGACGAAATTGGAGAGGTCATGAGTTTTTGGACCCTCTCGAGGGGAAGGGGTCACAAAAAAACCCGACCAAACTGGAAGAAAAAAGTAATTTTTGTACCTGAAAAATTGCACTTTCAGCAGTCAAAATTTCTAAAAACGCCTCACCCACCATGTGTGAGTGCACGGGTTTTGAAGCTAGGAATACCAATGCTATAAGGGTAGTTTTTTTTTTTCAAGTAAACCCTTGTAGAAAAGCCTTGACCCCAGGGTTCTTGCTTTCTTTTGTCTATCAGATGCTGACTATGTTACGGATGTGGGCATATTAATAAGCAAGCAGTGTGTTCATTATGTATCGTATGACACTAAACAAGATGGGTGTAAGGAACATCGGTGTTTTGTAGAACACTTTTAACCCCACGACGGTTTCCTCGTGGATTCCTTACAACGAGTGGTAACTTGTCGGTGCGGAGTGCTACTCCCTTAATTTGGCTACAGCACTAATCTTGGCTAAAGGCAATCAACTGCAGACAGTTTCAATAGGCATACGAAAAGCATCATGTCGTTTTGGGGGGTCGGGGACACATTACTTCTGGACCTTGAGTGGGGAGGGGGTGGACGTTTTATCAGGGTCCCGAAAGGGGAAGAGGTGGTCGTCGAAAATTTGGTGGTCACATTTTCATTTCTCCCTCCCCGGCCGTAAATAATGGCCATATCGAAACCTCACGAAAAGCTTATTCGTGTTACTCATTTGATCTCTTGAAAAACCTGACCTATATTTCTTCGGCTCTCCAAGCGGTTTGATATCAGCTTTTTCGGCCAAAAAGCAGACTTTCTCATTTAAAAACTGCAACCTTTGCAATAGCAAATGTTTCGAAGCTGTAACTAATTTAAAGGGATATACCTCCCAGCGCCATTTTTCTCGATCCTCCACATCAAGTACGGCTCCAAAGGTCTATTTCCTTACCGTTAGTCTTTCCCTTGCTAAAAATCCTTTTTTAAATGTGGCGTCTAGGAGATTTTCTGTTGAATACAATGGAACTTTATTTTCTAACGATCCGTCACTAAATGATACATTGCGCGCGTACAATAATCATGACGTTTCATCTCTGTGTGTACATCTACTAATTTTCTAATAATTACCATGAGATCTAAAATCTAATAGACTAATGCGGTAAAAATTAAAAGTAATTATTCCAACAGATCGCCGAAGCAAAATTACAAGACACTAGCCTATAAAATTATAAATTGTGATTTTAAAATACGAGAATCATTCCGGTTTGTGACGACACAATCGTTGACTTGATTCTGTCTCGTGTACTATTCACAAAGCCAACCGAGACTGCAGCTATGCGAGGAACGCAGCTACCACCCCAGCCGACCTTGGTACTGTAATTGCTCGGATGATGATCTGCGCGTAGCTGTAATTTGGCACGCAGAATGTTATAAGGCAGGCCGGGTATGTTAAAGAAATAAACCAAAAACGGATAAAAAATGAACGGTAATGACTACATTACGGAGAGATAATTTATATAGCTTTTTAAAAAAAAATTACGGGTATGTCAGGTTTGTTGACGGCTCCTCCGCATAATCATCCACTGCGTATCCTATATACCCCAAACTCGCCCGTCAAACACGCACTTTGTTATGTGCGTAATATCCGCTCAGGTGGTGATGGGCGCTCTCCTGCCAAATTGTATCAGTGACTGGGGATCGATCCCGATTCGAAAGTTAGGTAAGAAGTAGAAGAAGCTGTCGGGAAGCAAGAAGGATGAGTCGGGAAGAGTGGGAAACGTGCCATATAACGGGAAAATTTGAAAGCCTCCATATATTTTGGGATCGTCAAGCCCAACAAGGTTGTCTTTTGCACGGTAGAGTAAATTGTGATTTTAACCAGGGGCGGTGGAACACGCACCTTTGTAGGGCCAACCTACTTCACTTTTAGGTGGTGGAGCGTTTCCCATTACTTTTAAGGCGAAGACGAGCGTGATTACACAAGATTCTGCGGTTGGTGACGTCATTCTCTGACGTCATTGGTGCGAAACCGAAATAAAAATAAGCGTAGCTGCTACTTGAATCAGACGACGCTTACTCTTACGAAAGGTTTGTTTCTTCGACTGGCGGTAAATTTGAACAAAATTTGTAAACAATTATGAAATATTTGATCCCACTCTGTTATCACACCAATGAACAGTGTTCGCCATAGGCTAGGGGGGCAAAGTAGCGCCATTGTTGTGCTACTTTGCCAACTTTAGGTGCTGATCTTACCGTTCTACTACAAATTCAAATTCTATGAGAGCCGAATTGAATCAGCGGGAATCAGCTAGACGTGCGTATATTACGATGGGTACCAACTAGTTATTGTATAAAACTCTATGCTGGACCCAGTGTTTGAGCTAGCTGCAAGGGGCACTGGATTAACGTACATGTAAAAAAAAAAAAAGAATGTATTCTTTTACTGATGGCAATGCTGTGAAAGCGGCTTTCTTAGGCATAAAATGCACGATTTGTTTTTGGTTTGTTGGCAGATGCTGCAATTTTCAGCAAGTGGACACATTTCTTTTTCGATTAATAACATTAATATATGTTTTGCAGCGTAAGGGATTTAGGCTTAGGCAACGTTTTTAGGCTTAATAATTCCGCACTCACAGCATTGGTTTCACTAAAGGTGCCGTTGTTTATATCCCCTTCTATTTTAATCCAGTGACCCTTGCAACTAGTTCTCCAAATGCCTGCTCCGTACCAAGTATGGTGTCATTGCTCCAGCTGGTCGTCATCTAGTGCTGAAAATTATGCTCCACTCCCTAGTGATGTGTAGGAGAACTATAATCCAAATATTAACTCTATCCAACCCATAACAACAATTAATAATATGTAAAAAAAAACAACCGAAGTGCAGGCATAAAATCCACAAGTTTATATTTCGATGCTAAAACAAACAAAAAATGGCAGCATCTTCGTCAGAACAATTTAAAATCGTAACCACCTACAATTGCAATTAGGCCGCACCGTGTTGCATACAATTCTCCGTTAGCTACTACGTACGAAATTAAAACGGCAGATAAAAAATAGGTCTAAAAGCTGACAATTATGCCTAAAATCTAAAATAGGCCTAAAAGCTAACACATTTTTAACCGGCAATTGTGATGGTTACTGCTATTAGATTATATAATAGAGATCGCTGTTGCAGTGCGTGATAGAGGTGTGCACTTTAATATTTTCGGATGCACCAGGAGTGTACAGAAGATCGGTTCCGACCAGGTAGTTGCTGCAGCCGCTTGTTTTCATCGTGTAGGTTTAGAAAAAATTGTCCGACCAACAATTTTTTTTCTGGAAAGTCAGGCCGTTAGGATCAACTGAATAAACTTGCGTCACCAGATCACATCGATTCACAGGGTCAAATTGTGTCACTGGGTCACGGGTTTGGAGGATCGGGCGGAAAAAAATGCAACTTCCTAGACTTCTTTCTCGCTTCTAAACTTCTCTTGCTTCTGGTGAAGTAAGGCGCAAAAAAATAATTTAAGAAAAGACTTTAATACATTAATGTTCTTTCATCCAGCCTTTAAGAAATTTCTTCAGATTCGAACGGTATGGGTTGGGAGGAGAGAACCGACGCTGTACGGACGCATTCATGCACAAGACCTTCTCCACCCGGACCACTGCACTGTGACTGGGGTTGGCGCTAATGACCAAGTTGTCGACGCGCCATTAAGCCTCAATCTCCCCCTTCTTGTTCACAATAAAAAGCTATCGTTATTTATTTTCAGTGAGTATCCATGCAGTTTCTACTGAATGAAGGCGGCAATATACATAAACCAATCCACCATTTTGCACTACAGTAGGAAATGTTTTCGTTTGTCACAACCCAACGCTGTCGTGTCGCCCACACCATACTTCGTATTGCGAGCCACGAAGAGAGGATCTCTGTCCAGCATCGTTGCCATGATTACTAGGTATACACAAATCAATGCCACATGCTCCGGTAAAATCGAGAAGGAACAAGCGAATTTAGTATTAAAACTACGTGAAAGCTAGTGAGTGAAAGAATTTGCGTTGCGAGTCGTTACGTAAACGCACCGTAACGTCCTCATGAAGTTCCAGAATGGCTCCAACCATTTTGGGGCATCTAACATATCCGCTGCTAGCTGTTCGGATTTACACTTGGTCTATTTTTGCGTGCGGCATTGAAAATAGGAACGAAGTTGGCCACACACTTATTCCGACTGCTTCTACATTCACGAGTCTTGTTTGCCACCCACGTCTCGCCACGACGTGATTGATGCTCCTTGCCTACAAAAGAGTTGGGTTTTTTTTTTTGTAGTAGCCAAGGCCTGAGCTTTTCAGCCTGTTCACATCTTATCGTTAGATGTGGGCACCGCACAGCAGGGTTTTTCACTTCTAGCCGGAAAGCTTTCAGCTAAAAAAAAATTTCATTTAAGTTTTAAGTATGAATTGAAAAAGAGCTTATATACTGCCATTAGCAGTTGGCGAAGTTGTAGAATTTTTATGATTATCAATCGCCTTTGCCCCATTATTCGAATATTCGAGTAAAGTTATTTGATTTTGTGATTTTCCACTATAGTTGCTACCAGGAATGGCATAAAGTCACCACGTTAATTCGACCCCAAGTGTCACAGTGGCACAGTGTCGGATTGGCCAGCCCGGGAATCCGATGGCAGGCCCTCACCACAAAAAGCCCAGGCCCATTCCATGGTACACAATGCATTGCGATTCGGGGATTAATAATAATAATAGGTGTCAGCCAATCTTGTAGCTTGTAGCTTGTAGCTTGTTTTTAGGCCCAAGTGGCAGATGTCAGGTGGAAGATAACACCATTATAACAGTTGTTTTTTGCCGCATGAGGGAGGAAACCGGAGTACCCGGACGAAACCCTCGTGCAACGGACGGGAAACAACCGGAGAAAAACCTGTATGACCAGGATCGAACCCAGGTCTGTAAGAAGCTAGAGCTGTACAGCTGGGACCAAGACGCCTATCGAATCTGACGTCCCAGTGCTCGCAGCTTCCCGCGCACTACTTTTCCGGCAAACGTACGTTAAAAATTACGCTGCGTAGGTTTTTAACTAGCACTTGTAAAATAGGCCTCATGCTAAGACTGGTTCAAGAAAACCAAAACTATCGAGCAACAGCTTTGAATCGAGCGTTTCAAAAGTATCAAGTTTCTGTTCCTCAAACCAAGGCCCACTGGATAGAAAGTAGCCGTTTCGGTTCCCATTTCCAGGTCAGTTCTCGGGTGAGCTGGTAGTCAATCCTTGGTAGTCTTGCCTTGGTGATATTAGTGTGGATTCTGAGGTGGTTCCAGCACTACGGTGAAGCCTAACCATGTCAGCGAGGGGAAGTGAAGCGAAAAACAACGTCAGGGTAATCGACTGGTTCCTTGGCTGACCAAAGGCGCGACCAAAGATCCGGTTTTTTGATTGGCAGTTGCGCGTGATGTTCCGGCTCTCATGCCATTCCCGGCACTCGTTATTGTTGACATCCGATCGACTAAATTCGTAGATCTGCTTGGATTTCTCCATTTAAATTGTCCCTCTCATCGTCGTGAGGCAGATAACCCAGTTTGTGTTCATGCTCCCTAAAAAGAACAAACAACAACAACTGAATACGTCGTCTACTCTCCTCCTCAGGACTGATAAATTTCCTTAGGTTAATACTACTTAATAAATGAAACCAACATCGCTAAATTTGTCTTTAAGGCCGTATGTCGAATCAAATAATTAAATACGAAATAAAATTTTCTCGTAAGGTTTATTTCAACTGTTATACCAGCGAGAATTACTAGCACACACCAAGGTGTCGCAACTGCACTAGTAACAATGCATTCCAAACCATCGCAATCAGTATTCCTTCCTGCACTTGCCGACGCCGGTAACGCCAACATGGCGCCAGCTTACTTCCTGTTCTCGTCGAAATGAGATTCACGAGGGGCTAATTATACACTCTATTTATTTATTTATTTATTTTACTAAATTAATGTAACGCCCAATAAAGAGCATAACAGCAATTTCGGATTAAAACAGCATTTTTTGAAAACAGAAGATACATGGCGGCGCTTATGGTGCCCACCTCTGCACGCCTGAATGAGATTCGTGATATACACTCCTGTGGTGCGCGACGAAGACAACGCCTATACTACAAGCAGGTTGCCATAAATGTGAAATCGCTGTACGTCTTAAAAACGATGAAAACATCAATTTATAAAATTGAACAGCTATTAGAAACTTAGTCCAAACTTTTGCCTGTGCTAGGATAAATTCTGTAAACAGTGTCACAGTTTAACTGTAGCTGTACGTGTTTTACCCAAATGTCGGACTTAAACTCCTCCAACATTTTAAGTTACTGCGACTGAATTTGCTCACCATGTTCAATCTTTATGGCGGCTGCCATCCCATAATCTCAAAGCGGACGTATCACAGATGGCTGCATCTTAAATCGTTCATCTGCTTGCCCGGTAAACGCAGTTTATCATACATCGTCCTAGCAAACACATATATACTTCAAGCATTTTTCGTGTGAATTATGCTAGAAGTATGTGTAGCCACTTTCCACAGCCACTTTGCACAATTTCCACGAAGGAAGATAATCTGAAGTAAAGTCCACTGTCCCAAAAAAACCGTTTTGTCGAGAAACTTGGTCATTACGGCCGGGGATGCAGACTGGGGGCACTCTGTCACCAGCGCCGCCCTTGTGGCCAAATTGATGTATGGCAAGGTAGCGTTGGCCCTAGCCCTTCCAGTATTTTTCTTCATTCATGGGGCTGCTCCATTATCGGGCCTTACACTTATTACGGCTTCAGACCAGCGCCGAGGGCCATTTTTTTTTCACCCGCATCTTGCTCCCGCAGTTCGATGACAGCTTATCCATAACGCCGTTAGGGTTCGCGTTAGGCCAAATGAACGAAGCGCGTGGCTACGCATGAAAAAGCAGGCGGGAAGCGAGGGAAAGGGAAAGAAAAACGACAACAGGAAAAGCTGGAAGGAAATAAAGAAACGGGAAGGGAAGGCTTTTATCGTGCGCATGCAGCATAGCAGTAGAAAAATGACTAAAATCTGCTGCTAGAGTTTTAATGCTTACTATTTCGTTACGCCCCAACTCCATGGCAGTTGCGTTGTACCTTACTCCGTCAAAGCCCTTACAAAATAGAAACCTCAGTGTGACAAACGAGAGTAACTTCTTTGGTCGGATGGTAATGGTCATGGCGGCTGAGGAGCGCCAGTGCTCACTCTAGCTGCCTGAAGAAGCAGATCTGCCCGAAATTGGAAAGGGAACCCTGGCAAAGTTCGTACCAGTCAGTTCGGGCAGGTTGGTGTGAGAAACTACCACAAATACAGCACCCTTTCCCCGGCTCAGTAATTTCGTCATCCGAACTCAACTATATGCATAGTACGGAATGACGATAATGTTAGTAACGTTAATTGACCCACTATTCTTTAAACTGAAATTTTTGGTTGGTGCCAATAACAATGTTTTTCGCTGCACACTTACTGAAGGTACCAAGAAACGTGATTTCAGAGTTTTTCTTTATTGTATATAGAATAACTTAGTAACATTTAAAGATAGATCAAATTCAAAATATCCGTAGCAAGTTTTGGACCTTTGGCTGCGGCTCGATGGAGATTACCGAATTCACAAAGAAGAGTTCAAATGTTTCCTTCTGTATTCAAACGTTATAACCAACTAAAATCCTTTGCACCAGTAACTGGGCGTTTTACCGCATAACGTACTTCCTTATAACGGAAAGCTAACGAAAAAAAAAAAACATTGCCGTCCCAAGTGCCATGCGTTGAGCACTGACGTATTTTGTGGAGGAAAACTCCGATCTGAAAGAGGATGCGCCCAAGATGATGAGAACCTTTTAATTATTAATGTCATTAGCGTAAAAAAATCATCAACAGAAACGCCGACAAGAATGCCTTCCTTCTAAAATTTCAGTTCCCCAGGTGCACGACGGTCGCTTCCTTTGATCAATGGAAAACTAATATTAACTCAGCTGAAGTTGGATCGTCCTTTATCGACTGCTGTCCAACGTAGAGGAAATTGTAGCACACGCCGCATGGAAACAGAATATAAATATTTGCTCTCATTGTTTTCATTCTATTTATACTCCGTTTCCATGCAACACGCGCTACAACCCCCTTTTGCACTAACAGACGACTTCTAGAGCATTCTCATAAAAGTTTGTGAGTAAAACCCGGGCTCCACGCATTTTTCTTCACCTCTTCACCTACTTTAAAAAAAAATTCATTTTACTTGACTTGAGCAGTTATGTCTGCAAGTCTGACTTTCCTTGCAATTGATACAATTTTAAAGTGTTTGTTCGTGCTGCTTGTTCGTCCTTGAAAATGAGTTATGGTCTGCTCGAAACATCCGGTGTAGTTTATTAATTTGTGCACATTTTTGCTTGTTAAATGATTAGGCAAGGAAAATGTAAACACTGGAACGAAGTATGTTGAAAAAGAGAAGCCAAAAGTGCACAATGACAACACAACCCGACGTTTCGAGCTGACTGCAGCTCATTATCAAGGCAATAAAAAACACAATACACTTAAAATTGCACATAGGTGCAAACAGACAGCAGAACGCAGGCAAAGCTGCCTATACTATTTTAGGTTCTGGTTGGCCATTCGACCTGATTTTTGGAAAATGGATTGATCATGCCTGGTAAAATTTCTCTTCGAGCAGACGAACCAATTTGGCTACCTTATCGCTCGCTTCACCGGCTTCCCCGACGTGAAGAACCTCCAAATTCGCAGGCTAGGGAGATTGTTTGGAATGTCTTCAAATACATCAAGGCTCAGTACTCAATACAGATGCTTGAAACAACAAATTCAAGAGGCCAGCGTTGCCATTGGAATTTCTCAGAGAACGATAAGACGTATCCCGTCAATAGCAAAAGACGTATATCGACAGCCAACACTAGGGTTAGGCCTAACGCCGCAGACATACGTTCACCACAGCCTCTCAACGCGTGTACAACGTTCCAGTCACCGCCAACGTTAGTGCATACGCGTAATAGGCGATTGTAAACGATCATAAACTACAGCCATTCCAGTGGCCAACCAGAACCTAAAATAGTATAAGTCAAAAAAACAATTCGAACAATTATAAATAAGGTAATAAACATGGCGGAAAGCCAAATGGCTCGAACAGTGATAAATCAACACGGATGCAAACCTATTTACGTTGCCTTTTGGACGTTGCCTTAGGTCTCAAAGGTCGACGGTTCAATTCCCGCTCAGGCAGTCTGACATTTAAGTCCAAAAGGCATAGTAAATACGTTTGCATCTTTATTTATTTATCATTAAAATTGAGAGTTCGCGAATTTAAGGGTAGCGATCCATTTCTAGCCTCAAAGAGCAGTGCACAACCTTTGGTGATTTCACAGAAATCTTCAACTCGTGGTTGTGTTTTACAATTATACGCTGAAAGAGTGCTATGGCATTGGACTGAATGTCCAAAAAGTTCAGAAGGTATACTTCTGTACCAGCAGCGGGTATCAGTTTATTCCAACTATGCTCGTCAGAAATATGTGAAGTAACTTCATAATCGTAATAATCTGATAACAAGTCCCGTTTGGCAGTTTAAGGTGAACTGAGCTCTGGATTTAAAAAGTCCTTTGCAATCATGTCACTTCCCATAAAAGCTAGTCTACCCAAATATTTTAATTTGCTAAGTGCGTCTCGCTCCTCAAATGCTGACCATCCCATGTCCCCTTGGCACACGCTGTAAGAGGACTGAATTTATTCTCTCCTAAGAGAAAATGGCCAGCCTGTTTTGAATTCAAGTCCAATTCTGAAAGATAAATACTGTCAGAGTTAAGTATTTCGTTTCCATCTAGAGAGAGGTTTTTGTGCCTGCGCTCTTAACGTCAATCCTGTGTCGGAAGCTATTTTTCCCTGTTCGTTGCGAAGCGACCTGCACATTCAGTTCGTTTTCGTATATAGTTGTGACATAAAGCTTTATGGCGTACAAAGACGTTGTTGATTCATAGATAACTCCAGAATGATTAATTGAAGTAAACGAACGGTTGGGGGGGGGGGGGGGGCGGGGGGGCCGATGATGCAGGCCTGCCCCCCTCCCCTCCACATTTCCCGGTTTTGTCCGAATAACTTTAAGACTCGTTTCTTTGCTATTTATAGAGCTCGTACACAAGCCTTTTCAAGGTCAACTCAAAGCCAGTTTCAAGGCCGTTTTGCCAACAAAATTGTTATAAATACCTTAAAATAAATTCAATCTTTTTGCTAGCCTATGTAATTGAATAAACATCCATTTAAAAGTTATTTATTTTGCCCCCAATCGCGGAACAAATTGTCTTTCCAATACCGCACTTGTACGTGAATACGAACGAAGGCACATCGTGTCGTTAACAGAAGATAAGCATTAGCCTGTCGAACTATTTTTTTTTAATTTATGAATTTAAGCATAAATTGGCTGTATTTCAACAAACATAGTACGCTAACAAAATTCAAGGCCATTTCAAGGCTCTTAAAAAAATGTCAATTTTCAAGGATTTTCCAGCCTTAAACTTTTGGTTTTGAAATTTAAGGCTTTTCAAGGAATCCAAGGCCGTGTACGAACTCTGTATTTACCCCTCGTGGTGACGTTCACAGAAGGGGGGGGGGGGGGGGAGGGGCGCCGGCGCTTTTTTAAAAATGTCCTTTTTTTATTTAAAAAAAAAAGCGTTTTTCTGCCGATATTAGCTGGTGCGGCAGTCAAAAAAAGGCCTAAAAGGTTAAAAGAAAGGGGCCAAAAAGACTAAAAAGGGAACAGAAAAGAACAAAAAAAAGGGTAAAAACAGCAAAAAAAAAAAAAGTCTTCAAAAAAAATTACTGTGCCATTTTGACTAAATGTTGCCCGTCCATCTCGGTGGTCTGTGCACGCTACTCACCTCGGTTTATCTGTATCACTAGGCATGTTAATTATAGCTTTCGTTATGGTGGTCCTGAACCCGTGTCTTCAGCTGTTAATCATTTCAGCTCGCACTACCACGGACAACTAAAAACTGCTAAATTTCAAATCGTTTACGGTGCAAAACAAATATTAAGTTGCAAATTGGAAAAGAAAATATTCTACGGAGTTGAAAACTGCCGCAACTGCCAAGAAATCTAAGAAAATCAGTCAATTTTAGGCCTAAGAAATCCACTCTCACAACATTGGCTTGACTTAAAGACGCTATGTTTGTACCGCCTGCTCGATAAACAACTGTCTGCAGATGCAAGAGCTTCGCATGAACTGTGACTTAATACTTAAAAAAAAACACTTATAAAACCGCTTTAGAACAGTACGTTTTCTTTTATCCCTCCTCCTCGCACTGCGTTCGTCTCCGGATGAGAGGATATGACGTTCATGCTACGCACATGTTCCTATCTGCTGTGTTCACTGCTGTGAAAAATAAACACCCGTGTGACGTAGTATGAGGCAAGCCCAGTGTTGCCAGATGTGTCAAACCATCATACGACACTATCGAAATAAATACGGATGCAAACCTATTTCCATTACCCTTTGGACGTAAAAGTCATAGCTGAGCAAAGAATCGAACCCATCACCACCTTTGAAACCAAAGACCGAAGTCCTACCGCTGAGCCATACTGACATGGCTTAGCGGTAGACTCTGGTTTTAACGGTCGTGGGTTCAATTCCTCACTCTGTCAGTCTGACATTTAAGTCCAAAAGGCAACGTAAATAGGTTTGCATCCGTATTTACTTAAGACTTCTGGAGCCCATTTGGTTTTCTGTCCTGTTTCAAGTCATCAAAATATGTAATTTTCATAAAACTATGGTAGTAATAAATTCGGAAAAATTGGACAGCATTTGACAAGTGTTGCACATGTAAGTAAACAAAAAAGTCAAGTTTTTCATATTATACTAAGATCACGGGTAATGGAGGTAAAAAAAGAAGATGGCGGTCAGTCATACACTACGTCTGCACCACGAAATAAAAACACAAAGGTATTCTTTAGTCAAGTGTTCGAGTGTTCGTGCAGTTTTCAGTTGAATTTAAAGAAAAAAATTATAACTTCTAAAAAATAAAAAAAAAGTAAAAATATAGTTCACAGAAATAATAGCAATTTTACTCGTTATGGTACGGCCATTAAGGCACATGTATTTCTGCCTGAAATTATGGTACATTTACATAAATATGGCACTTCTGTCAAGACTGGGCAAACTGGAGCTGAACGCATGGAATCACTCACGCGCTGCTGCGTCCCCTCAATCCCTAAAGCTCCGTGATGAGAACGAAGGGGAGGGGTTGGGGGGGGGGGGGGAGTGGTGATGTTGGAAAAAAAAAGAAGTAATTCTATACATTCCCCATTCCAAAATTCCGTAATGGGATTCTTCCATCGGTTAGGTTTTGAAAATAATACTAGTGCTGCAACCAGTAATCAGAGTACTAAACAGTGTTTAGAAATAGATTTGGGACACGAAAACAGAAAAATGAACGTTCGCACCCAAACTGGTTGGCCCCAGCAGCGATCACCCCCTACCCTGCCGGATTAGTCCGACTCTAATCTCACCATTTTGTAAGGTGGATATTTGTTTACAAAATTTCGCGGTTTTTACTACTATTTTTTTTTTGTGTGGATTTCATTCACCACTACCATAAACCTTTTAGAATCATTTATTATTTTAGGAAGCGTGTTTCACTGAAGATTCTTAAATTGTTTGATTTAGCCACTGGATAATTACGTATACAATACTGCTACGGGTTGAGTTGGGCCTTACACGAATGCTTGATTCTGCCATCAAACTCTAAAATAAAATTGTTGTAGTAAGGCTTTTGAAAAGTTACGTGATTATTCATTCCGAATCATTCAATAGCTAGGATCCTGGCAGTCCGCCATTTGTATGTTTTACAGTTTTAATTTACTTTCGGAGAATTAAAAAACATGCTACAACTCCTCTAGTACCAAGGACCACACGATGAGTGAATCCAATAGTTTTTATTCAACCTTAAAGTTACTACAGAAAAACTGCCTAATTGTAGCATCTTCCTTGGCAACGAATTTTACGATTAAGATACACGCTAATGCGTCGCCCGTCAAGATTAAACGATATGTCCGCCCTATCCAGGTAAAGTATATACGACCACGGCGACTACTAGACCCTTGTGTCTTTACAGCTAAGGCAGTTTGGCTGGTTACAGGCATCTGAGGATAAATTATTATTATTATTATAAAATATGTCGGCAGAGCACAGCTCAAGATGCCCCTAAAAATAAAACAAAAAATACTAACGTATTTACAACGCAATACAAGCGGGATGTAGCACCTTAAAACATAACTTCCACTGCGTGGCAGATGAAAGGAAATAATGTAGTTGGGAAGATGGTTCCATGTGTGGATAGCACGAACGAAAAAAAAAAAAAGGTTTTATGGGTATCACAGTGGAATTTAGGGAGAGTGAGTTTACAGCTATGTCTATGAGTTTCGTGGACATTGGACCACTTAAAGAAATAGGAGGAAGGGATGGAATAGTGCTGGTTAATGAATTTAAAAGTTTCAATCAAATTGCCTCGGTCGAAACCACTTTCAGCAATCAAGCCTCATACGGCAGGGATGATAAGCTCACGGCACCATTTAGTAATTTTTCTTTTGACTTTTTTTTTCCAGAATGTCAAAGTAGATTTTTTTAATGAGGCCTCCAGGCTTGGATACAGCACTCAAGGTGGGGGCGAATGAAAGATTTGTACAGCGTAGCAAAGAGACAGTAATTAAGAAAATTATAAAAATATAAAAATGTCGTTTGCTGAAGAGATTTTTTTTTCAGCTGAAGCGCATTATTGGTGAAAATTAAGACTGTCATCAGCGAAAATGCCAAGGCCTTTAATCGAATTTTTGAATGGATAAGGTTGCGGTTTAAAAAATAAAGACTGTCACAATTATTTATAAGGCCACCAAGAAATGAAGAACAGAACTCTTACAGACATTAAAATTCATGTGCCCAACGACAAAAAGGCTGTCATGCGACAGAAAAGGCAGCTTTGGTTGCCTAACAACATAAAAGTTACTATTAGTGACACAGCTTAACGTTTTCTTGTTATAAAAATGGGTAATTAACGTTGATATGTGCCTAATTACTAGCTACTACTAACTAATTTTATCTAAAAACCTAAAACCTAAAACTAAGCCTAAAAGCTGACACATTTTAAATCTACAATTGTGATGGTTATTTCTTTTAGATTATGTAATACAGATCGCTGTTGCAGTGCTTGTTAGAGGTGTGCGCCTTAACATTTTCGTTGGTGGCGGTGTCAAGTATTATACCAGGGGCAATATTGTGAACCTTTTGAATCTTCTGGTTTAAAAACTATCGTACTGATGATTTTTTGTCTTGCAGTTATACTTTATTATTAATGTATTAATATACGTACTACATTTTGCACAGCAGTTTCTGTAAACAATGTGAGAATTATTGCCAGCGGCAGCTCAAATAGCGGTGGCTATACGTTTGCTGTTTGATTTTATCCTCGGCGGCGATGGCCCACATCTTTAATGTGGGCTGTGAAAATAACTAAACAGAAACTAAATGCTGGAGCAAACGAAAGCTTGTTAACGTAAATTTGACACGTAGCATAGACCCATATTAAAAAAAAAAACTAAAATAAGAAACAGGCCAGCAAAGAGCAGCAGTAAGTCACACCAAAAGGCAAAGAGCCCAACTTAGCCCAGTGAGTATTGCACCCATATTTTTAAGGAACATTAGCAAATGTGGTATCGTCACTAAAATAAAAACTAAATATAAGTTTGAAATGAATATGTGTTCGCTCCGCCTACAATAGGCCGAAAGCCTGTCTCCTAGTTATTATAATTGCTAAGAAAAAAATGGATTTTATCAATTTGTACCAAAAAGATGTGCTAGCTCCCCAAAACCAAACTTGTTAAGGGTTTCCACCAAGCTTTTTGGCCGTTTCAAGTCGTGATATCCAACGTCAAGCTCTTTCGCCAAGTTAATCCAACCAACTATGACTGCAAACGTTAAAGGAAATACGTGAAAAAAGCAGTAAGTAGTTTTAAGATTTTTTTCACTTAAACGGACATACATCCTTCCGGTATATCGTGCGACCCGATGAGATTGCAGTTGGCAACATTTACACAGGTTAGAGTTATTGTCGCCAAATCACCTCGCACGCAAGAAAAAACAAGAAAATGAATGTGTTGGCAACATTTACACAGGTTAGAGTTAATGTCGCCAAATCACCTCACACGTAAAAAAAAATAAGAAAATGAATGTGTTGGCAACATTCCCATACGTTTGAACTAATGTCGCAAAACTGAGTCATGCAGGAAAGCCAACAGGGATTTATGTTCCTTTAACTTTCGAACTATAACGACTTCAAACAGCCGAAAAGCTTTGAGGGAACCTTTAACAAGTTTTGTTTTGGGGCGACACCTAACTACACAAACGAGAATACTGAAATTAATCATTTCCATAAATATGTGTTATGTGACTAAGGGATGCTATGTCCCATAAAAAGTTATTAAAATTTCAGGCTGAAGAATATTTACAGCATTTTTACGAGTTTGTATTTTTTTGGTTTTTTTTTACCATATTTTTTTTTTGTAATACGATACACACTGTATGTCAGTATGAACATATCAAAACCCCAAACTGGTAAAAGGGGCCGCCAAGTTCCGAATGGTTCGGCTCTTCAAAGGAGTGATATCAAGACACCAAATAAGTCAGCGTTACAACTTTACAATGAATGGATCCACCTCAATTTGACTGTCAGCTGAAACTGTAAGTAGATGTTGAACTGCAGCAAACAATGATTATTTTTTCCTCTTTTCTTATTTCTCCAATATCCCAGAACGAGTCTAACTTAAAATACGAAGATTACTGAAAAGATAAACATTGATTAACTAACTTTACGTTAATGCCACCATCAGTGCGATTGTTCACCCGATCCCTCCTACTTTTAACTGTGCAAATAAACTGCTAAACCTTTGGACTTTTAAACTCCCTACCCACTAGTGTGGGCTGACAAAATTAAATTTTCTAAATTCAAAATGTCATAGTGCAGAAAAGTTGACTTTTAGCATTACAACCACACACGACCACACACGACATCAATGGGGGGAACGGCGAAAAAGGCAAAAATGATGATTTGATCGTTTTTAAAATTAAATTTTAACATTATTTCGTTTGATAATACTAGAAACCATAAAAGGTAACCACAATGTCAAGGATTTTTTTTCCCCCCAGAAATTTGATAATGAAGGTATGGGCCAAGCCAAAATAGGCAAAAATGGCTATTTTAGCCTATCTTTGATGTTAAATTATACCCATAGTTTTGAACAAACATTGAATTCCTTTTAATTACAGCATTGTTTACATGGTTTCTGAGTATATCAAATGAGATAATGATAAAATTAAATTTTAAACCAATCAATCATCATTTTTACCTTTTTCGCCATTCTGCCCATTGACATGCAATGTTAGAGTTCAAGGCTCTTGTGGCACCTCATACATGACCTCAGAGTGATGAATTTTTTGTGTGTTGCAGTGATGCTAAAAGGCAACTTTTCCGCACTATTATATTTTTAATTTCTAAAATTTAATTTTTTCAGCCCACCCTACTATACCCACTGCCTTGACTAAAGTGTGCGCGGCCTATCTTAAGTTCGCCGCAGAACGAACACAGATAATCGATTTTAAGTTTTTGGCAGCAGAGTGCCTTGTTGATATCCAAGATGGTTACAAAAACAATGGCGGCCGTCGATTAAAGCCGCCCCCACCAGGAAGACGTAGTCGCTCGTAAAATACTTCCAGGACCCAAGATACGCCGCGCACACAATAACGGCCTCTGGTGAGACGAAGATGTTGTATTGACAGTGGTTATTTTAACTTTATTCTTCTGTTCCTCCTAGGCCAGATAAACCGGAAGTCACGCTCTCACTATACCACCCTCCCACACCAGGCTCAATATAACATTTCACTCACTCATTTTTTTTTATAGAAACATTTGCCCCTCTTCTTCACCCCTTCGATGCAGACGGGAAACCTTGTTTGCTTCATCGTTGCTAGGCAGCTCAATAAATCAGTTAGCCTGTTCATCGTAATTGATCGTCTTAATGCGAAAATGGCGATTAATCATCGACAACCTTCAGAACTGATGCCAATTCATCGCAGAAAAGCATTCATCACCAAACTACTAGAACGCATTGAGAAATTAAAGGGAAAATAACTGTGCAGACCAGTGATATGGCATGCAAGCTGTGATCCAGGGTGAGGGCTCTAGTCACACTCAAAGATTGAAGACACTAGTACAGATAGTTCAAAATGCGTTTCTTGCAGGCGGAGTCGCGGTGAATGGCTGCTTTCGCGCCGTGGTCTGACGCCAGGAACCCTGTTTCCGCCTAATCTATCCGAACAGTCAATCGGAGTGCTGGAAAAAAGCGTATTGTCTAAAAATGTGACAGGTCGCGGTACAAATAACGGAATGCAAAATAAAACAAAAAGCTTTGTTTACAATTCTTTGTCTTTGTTGTAAAAAAAAAAACCCCAAAACATCGTATACTTTAGTAAAAAAAAAAGCAAGCTATCGAAAACACAGATTCTTCTTTTTTGTTAATTTCCGTTTTTTTTCAGGATTCCACCAGTCGGCTTTTTTAGACGTGTGGACGCTTCCTGTGGACAAGACGCATAACGTCACCTCCCGCATCATGGCCGTCTCATGTGTTTGCTCTGGCCTGAACCGGAAGTAACTTTTTAAACCGGAAAGAAGCTTATTGGCATTTATTAGCGCCTTTGGTAGATAAGAGGCGCCAATAAATACCAATAAGCTTTTGTTCTTTCGTTTTCTGATAACACTGAAGAAACTAGGGTAACGGGAAAAGGACAGGACGAGCCATTAATTAAACAAGAAACGAATGACCTGGTAAAATATTACCAACGTCATTGTCGTTGCTAACTTCTTACATAAGCATCAAACACCATGGGAATAAATGGACAATTTGTAAGCAACAAAGATGCATCAGCAATGCAAAAATAAAAAAATAAATAATCGTCAGGTCGCTAAAAGTTAATTAAGTGGTTCTCATGAATGCACGTATGTATGTTAATTAATCCATGAACCGTTTTGTGAGCAATAGTCTAAAGAATTTCCGATCTTGCATCAACGTTTTCACCAACACTTCCTGGAGCCGATAACCATGTCAGTCTGACTTCCATTCAATGAACGCTTCGAATAAAAAAACTACCGGTTGTTCAGAGGCTTGTCACAACTAAAAACTTGGATCAAAGAAAGGCTTATATCCAATATGCGACATTTGCACTCTAAACGTGGCTAAAACTGGCCTTAAAAAACACAGATATTTTATTCCACACAAAGTATAAACAACTGGGGTTTTTTTGTTTGGTAAAAAAGAAGCCATAGCCCACATCTGAAAAAGCGTGAATAAAAAGTAGGAAAAAAACCATCACGCGCCCGCTTCAGTTTCATTCAGTACCACATGAGCAGCTCCAGATTTTCCTGATTGGAAAAGGGGTCGCTGCTCCGGGCCTCCCGAACCAAAGGGCACCCTTTCTACAAAACAGGGGTGGCAGCGTTCCTACTTTTTCCTACTTTTCCTCCTTTTTTTTTAATCTTACTTTAACTACTTTTTTTTTCCTCTCCTACTTTTTCCTACTTTTTTGCAGTGTTGTTTAATTGAATAGTCTTTGATTAAAATCGATATATATATTGCACTTGGCTAATGCAGACAATTTCAATTAATAAAAAAGCCCTTGCAAAAAATAAAAATAAAAAATTTTTCGTTTCTCATTTCATTTTAGGTTAGGATACTTGACTAAGAATACATTTAAAAATACCAAGTAACAAGTTAAACATTTATATGCTTCCAGGGTCTCTTTTCAATGCCAAAAGTTCCTATTTTTTCTTACTTTTTGGTAAAAATTCCTAAAAATTTTAGTTCCTACTTTCGTTCCTATTTTTGTGTGAGTTTTTGTTGCGACCTCCGTAATTAACAATTAATTATTTTATAAGAAGCAGCGTGATCCAAACCGATCATGCATGTTTTACAAGCATGTCATAATATGTGAAAAAGTACTCTCCAGTCGCTGGAAATGGCAGTGATGTACCGTAAAGTGCTTGAGGTCGCCCCGGACCCAACTGGGGAGCTAACAGTCCTCCCCCAGACTCCTAAGTAGCTAGTTTGCCATCTTCGGATATTTTTTTCCAACCGACCATGAAGTGCCCGGGTCTTCCAAGACCTAAATCCAGCCATATGTTCCTGAGAACCGTTTAATTAATTTTTAGCAGCCTATGGAAAATTGGCTTAGAATTGCAGAACTCTCACACATACGGAAAACGGCTATTGCGAACCCCGAATGGCATTCCACCACAGCACTCAGGTAAACGGGGAAGCCTCGCATGTCCGGTCAGGGGTAGCGATCACCCTCAATCGTGTGACGTACTCCGTACAATTCTTCCGTATTTTCGTTCTTCGATTTCATCGGAAAACAATGTTTGTTGTTTACAATTTCTTTGCACGGTTCTTTATGCATAAGTAAGTAGTTAGTAATAGAATGACCTTGATAAAATTAGTTAAGGTCACTCGTTTCTTGTTCTATCGACGCCCCCTCGGTGTTAATTTATTTTTATTTTAATTCGCAATTTTTCAGACGTGGACGATGGCGTTTTTTTAACCAAACAAAAAAAAAGTGTTCTTCATTTCGACTTGGTTGCATAGTGCAATATTTTAATGTCTGGCACAGTCACGTTCAGGTAGGGGGGAGGGGGGGGGGCAAAAGAGGCCTAATGGCACGTCGACAGCCAGGTCATTAGCGCCAACCTCAGTCACAGTGCAGTGGTGCATGTTGCCACTGCTCCACACATTACAGAGATGTTAAACATACCCCAAATCTAGATGTTCTCATTGGACGTTGCACATCCGATAAAGTCATTCGTTAGATCCAAGTTTTGACCGGTAACGCCTCTGAACAGCCCTTAGATTCGTTTCAAAAACATCGTCCTGAATGGAGCTTGGGCTAATGTGGTCGTCGGCTCCAGGAAGTGTTTGGAGAAAACATTGACGCGTGGTTGAAATTTTTTTTTTTTAGTTTATCGCTAAGTAAAGTTTATGCGCTAAGATGCAACAAAAAAAAAAAAAAAAAACCCACGCGTGCCCTGTTGAGAACTACTTGATTACCTTTTAGCAGCCGTAGGTAAAACTTCGATACACTCAATTTCACGAAAATTGATTTAACCGTTCGTACGTTCCTTTGCAAAATGGGCCTAAAAAATAATAATTTCCGCCAGGTGTTATGAAAGTCTAGGCCAGAAAGTCACCGATTTCCTGCACGAAGAACGGTATAACCTCCACTGAACTTGTGGCGCAGCAGGGTGCCGACTACATACAATGTTACCTTTTATATGGCACAAGTGACCATCTCAATGTTAGGCTTCCCTCAGCCAGTGTTCCCTGCAGTCCTTTCATTTTTATCTTACGTATATATAGATATAGATATTTTTTTGCAGCCTTTTGTAGCAGCGCTGCAGTTGGCAGCCATAACATAAACCAGGGTTTCTTTTCCTTCATAAACGAAAGCCTAGCCCAACTTACGACCAATCATTAAGTGTTTCGCCTGAACGCCGCTGTGTGGCACTCCCGCCGGACCGGAACAGCCTCTGGCCTCGTTATGAACCTCAATCAGGCCTTGCTATCGGCAATGGCTTCTCCTCTTCCTCACCCTTGGCACCAAAGCCACTGTAAATCCCACGGCGAGACATACGAACTACCTACCGACGAAAAAAATAAAATAAAATAAAGGCGGGACAAAAAATAAAAGGGCAGCTTCCCTTTCAGCAGGGATGCGAGGAAAGAAAATGTTAGAACAGCGGAGAAGGCATTGTGTTACATCAGGGACGATATGGTAACAGACATGAAGACTGACGATTTTTGCCGTTGAAAGTGTGGTAATTCAGTTTACACTCGCAAGGGGTCGTGCGTACTAGCACACGATGATCAACGCCTAATAAGAATATCATACAAGCTACGGTTCGGTGAAAAACAGTGGCATTTAAGCCAGGATGGATAAAAATCGTGATATTTTTTTAAAAAATCACGAAAATCAGATTTTTTTTTTTATATAAATCAATTTTTTTTTTATTTAAATCATATTTAAAAAAAAAATTTAACCCGTATATTTTTTAATGAATGTTTTTTTTTTGGTCATTCACGGATATTTTGGTGCACGTTTACATAGATAATAGGAAAAAAAACGATAATTCGGTCATGTTACTTTGGTTGTTGTTCATGATAAAAGGTACAACTTACGCCCAACCAATAAGTCCACGTTTGGCGAATTTTCGACTGTTTTTACTAACAGGTTTTTTCACGCGATGGTCTGGAGAACCTCTCGAACTTCCACTAAAGAGGAGTGGAAGTTCGAGTGGTTTACCAGACCATCACCTGAAGAAGTCTGTTAGTAACAACAGTCGAAAATTCACCAGTTTTCAGCATTGATACATAGATAATGACTAGAAAATAAATTTACAGTTTTTGTCAAATTTTGATTTTTGATTTCTAACACTAAGGTCTGTTTTAATAAACATCACGTCGGATTCAGATTTAAATATTTAGCAGGCCATAAGGTAACTGGTAAAAATAATTGCTTTAACTTGATGTTTATGATTGACTGTCTTCAGTCAAGTCATTGCCATAAAACTGCGTTTTTTGTTTGTTCAATATTTTCAGTCAAAAGACAAGTTTAGTTTACCAGTCTTGACTGTTCCCGGGCGGTTGCGTATTTTTGTGTGAACATAATATCCAACTACTGAAAACAACAGCTCCATTGGCCAAACCTGCAGAATAGGCTGTCGCCATAAGCAACTGTTCAGCGACAATGATCATAAAGAGAAATTAAAACTTAAACCGGAAAGGTTATAGGGTATAATCTGTGGACATTTTTTAAAGAGGGTAAAATTATTGATTTAAATCTGAATTATTATTAATAATTCAGATTTGGTTTAATTCAGTGATTTAAATCACTGAATCGAAGTGATTAATATTAATAAAAATTATTTGATTTAAACCGCTGATTTAAATCAGCATGATTTAAATAAATCCATCCTGAGTTAAACACCTTGACACCCATTCTATAAAGTATTTCAGCTTTCAAATACTTGAACGTTCCTAAAATTTATTCAAACGCTTGATGTGGGCGTTTTCTTTTGCATTCACATCGAGTGCTCATCATGTTGTGGTTCAACAAATGAATTGTGTTTAGTCTTTCAAAGAAGTTCCACTGGCTCTCTTGTTACCAGTAAATTACAAATAAAATCTTAATTACACATTACAAAAAAACATAAATTCACTAAAACAACCCAATGATTAATAGCATACTAGAAAACTAAAACGAACTCGTTTGATACTTAAAGTAAGGTTTACTGATCCGAAGTCAAAACAGCAAAGGAACACAAATAAACTATCATGTAAGGTTTCACATACTGTTGTGTTGCTGCACTGTTTAGTCCACGTGTAACCTGAAGCAGCCACTGCGATCGAACTGTTTAGATGCACGAGAAACATGCAACTCCATTATCAACCAACTGCTGTCAAACAATCGGTAACAAACGACAATAAACGGGGAAATACGCATTTGTCCACAGTCCCTGGCTGTAACAATGCAAATCGCTTCGTGGCGTCCATTTTGTCGACCACCCTAAAACCGTTGTAGATCGGGCCGGATGGTTTACTGACCATGATCACTTATTCTGAATTCTTCGATGAAAATCGTGTGCACTCGATAAGCACGGCCGTTGCGGGTGTTTTTCTGGAAAGTGTGAAACAACCGTCTGAAACACCGTGTAATAACGAACAATGCTTCTTTCAAACTTTGTTTCACCTATTTACCTTCGTAGTGGCTTTAATCACAGAATCCCAGGTGACGTTCGTACACCCGCATTGGACGGAACACAATTATGACAGCGGGGGTACACTAGAAGATCTCATGAAACCTCAAACTGAGAGTGCATTGAAGCACGTATTGTCGTAGGCTAGTATTATGATTCAGTGGATGTATTTATAATCAAGAGCGGTTTAGATTAAACTGTTTGTTCGCAGCGTAGTGTATTCCGGTGTTTAATTCAACGGATGTTTGAAGGTCGGAAGTAAATGATGGATCGGATTCGGAGGTGGAAGGCGTTTAATAAATGAAACCTAAGTTAACGCTGGTAGTAAGTCGACCTTCAACATTTATTCGTCCACGGTCTACATGATGCACCTTAAAGTAATATTCTAGCAATTACCCATGGTATACAATGATGCCCTTAAACTAATTAACTAATATTCCAGGAATTATCAGCTTAACGTAATTAATCACTATTAATTGCTGTTAAACACTGGTAAATCACTACTAATTGAGATACGGTAAAGTATAAAACCCGTACCAAAGCAAAACTGGAGAGTAAGGGTTGTACTCACTCAGCCCACATAGAAAGCTGGTCACAAAAGTAGACCAACAGCGACCTGAACGG
This sequence comes from Lithobius niger, assembly GCA_023313725.1. NCBI lineage: Eukaryota > Metazoa > Arthropoda > Chilopoda > Lithobiomorpha > Lithobiidae > Lithobius > Lithobius niger. The sequence continues at coordinate 17,938 of JAHWFP010223381.1, read as the reverse complement.
TTCGAGTGGACATCACCAACTTAACCATCGCTTAAAAGTGAAGAGATTAAGATTAGTAACGTTCTGTGTGCAACGTAAAACCATTACAAAACTACAATGGATTGTTAACGACTCAGACCGACCCCAAAAATAAATAAAAATAGAAAACCGCGCTAAGGACCAAAGGTTTAATTCCTGAAGGAAGCCTAAGGTCGACAGGCTCATTTTAAAATATGTAAAACTAGGGGTCGCACCATTTTTAAAAGCATTATTGCTTTCCGTGATATTTCGCTAGCATCCTGGCCACGGTCGTCAAGCTACAGTTCGGGGTTACGCTACGCCTTGCTGATATTTGGTTATCACGGACTCGTCATTGTCGTTGGCTACTTTTGGGTAATGGACTGAAAACGATATTAGATTCATGACGTTCTTTAAATTGACGCTCAACTTAAAGACAGGTTGTGCCGAATGAAAATCTGCAGAATCTAACACCATCAAGCGCTATCTAGTTCTAGTAAGCTGCTATCTAGTACTTGCTTGCACAAAGCAAAGGACTGCACGGCGCCATTTCTCTTTAAAGACAACAAACAAGCCACGTACCTCCTTAATTATATAGTTAAAATTACGTACGTCCTCGTGCACCTGGGAGCAAGCTGTAAAGGTTAACGATATCACAGCCGCTAGATGCCCCCCCCCCCCCCCCACTGCAGATTTTTACGATTTTCTGTTGGTAACAACCAATCTATAAACTGAGAAACAGTGAGCAATGAGCTAGTTTTGATTGAACTTTCAAACTATATTAGCCGGTGCGATTAATTTGACTAATAGGATTAACCTTGGCGGACTGTACCTTTTCGGAAACTTAGCGGCTTCTCTTATAACAATTTTGGTTTTGAGTGGATTTAAGATTTACCAAGTTCACTACAGAATTCTATCATGTGCCGTTTCTAGCACGAATAAAAATGAAAAACTAAACGAAGAGTCCAATAATTTTTTTTTTATACGCAGAATATTTTAATTTTAACATAGAATATTTTTTCTGTTCACAGATAAATTCCTAATACTTTGCTTTGATAAGTTCCTCCTGCTTTTTTTTTATCTTTTTAATTTTATTTCTGACACAGACGACGTCTCGTCGGATTCTCAATTCAGTATCACAGAAGTCTAAAATGCAACAAAGCTGGAAGAAAAAATGAGGGTAAAAAAGAAACCATTGTTCATCCGAAGCGCCGTATTTTCTAACTTTAGCTGAAAAGCTTGAGCTAGAAGACTCTCTACGTCATTTCTAGTAGAAAATTTGTCTGCTTTTGGCGCCGAATAAGGTTTCACTCTTTATGTTCAACAGTTCAGCCTTCAGCCGTGCATTACCCATAATCCTCTCTTTCCGGAAATGGCCATCGACGGCCGTCCGTTACGGAAACACCATTTTTTTTTATAAGGGACAGCCAACGGTTGCTCTTCCCTTGCCTCTCTGACCTAACAGATAAAACGTTCCCAAGCCGTGGCACTTTCTTGTTCCCCCGCTAGGGGGATCTAAGTCATGCGGGCAGTTAAAAAGGAGGAGGGCGTACAAACATCGCAGTCATCCAACCGGATTTTGGTGTTTGCACATCCAAACTCCAGGTCGTGTGACGTAAGAGCTTAATACACACGGCCAGTTTTGGCTCGAAGAACTTGTTTGGAACAGGGGGTGGATAATAATATCCGGACTATTTTCCTAACCTAACCAGGTTGTAGGCAGCACAAATATGTTGTCACTGCACTACACGGGGCTCTCGTAATTAGTCTATGATATTTCTGAAATAAGGCCTATATTTGTGTAATTAGGCCTTATTTCAGAAATAAGGCCTAATTACACAAATATAGGCCTTATTTGCGTAATTTGGCTTATTTTATCTACAAATATAGCCTTAAATTTGAAAATGTAGGCCTATATTTACAAACTCAGGCTTACATTTGTAAATATATAAATGTGTATTTTGAATGTGTATTATAATATACATTTATATATATACGTTTTTCGCCTAGCCATGCCAGTTGTATTGAAGCAGGAGTGTCACCTTTTGAGGTCGTGTTGGGTGGCACTTTGTGCAGTGCAGTGGTATCGAAATCTGCTTACACATGATAACAGACTTGTTGGCGCAGTTATGACATCTTCGGTGGGAAGGGTTGGTCGGCTGCAAGATCGATATCGTACTACTTTAGATGAGCTCATGCTCAATCGCGCCATTAAGCCTCATCTCCCCCCCCCCCCTCATGCTCAATACTGCCGACTTGGGTGTCTTCTCAAGGAGAGATCTCAAACGCTACTTAGATTGGTTCACTAGGAACTATTACTGTTTACTGTGATTTTCTCCAGTCACACGTCTCTTGTTCTGTGTTTTTGTATTTTTGTGTGCTGTCATATATCCTCAACTGGATGAAATAAAGTTTATTATTATTATAAATGCATATTAAATATATAAATCCATCATATATATTTATGTGCATAAAGAATATATAATGTTTTTAATTTATTTAATACATTCAATACACTTAATTTTGTAGTCCACGGTTAGATATTTTTTCTGGTTTTGATCAACTGCAAAATAAGACCCACTGAATATGATAGGTGTCCTTCCACTGGATTTAATGTTAATGTTTTAAAAAGCCAGCAAGTGCACATGTATACAATAAAATGCGACGTTTCGGGATTTATCATCCCGTTGTCAAGCAAAAAAATAAATTTTATAGCATAGGCTACAAGTCACAAGATACACTTAAATGGTTTCCCATTTTAAAGAAAAGCAAGCCAGAGCAGTAAAAAGTAAAAAATAAAAGGTTAAAAAGATAAAAAGTGAAGCCCAGTCAGCACAAAAGCTGAACTGGGACGACCTCTCCCTAACGAAGCAGGGAAGAAGTGATTTGAAGAGCGGAGGCGCCACATGTAGGCCAACATTGATGTGATTAGGACTATTTTTGATAAATTAGGCCTATATGCAATTACACTGGAGGAAACTTACTAATCAATCCTTAGGCACTTAGAAAAGCCAATAGGGAAAACAAGCAAACAGAAGGCTGTCGAACTCTTCCTTGACAAAACAAGGAGTGAAGAAACATAAACAATTATTTATTTGCTATGACTCCAACATTCATCATAACCTCCCCGATGTTTACTCCTACGTATTTACCGGTCGAGGTATCATCACATGAAAATGACTCTTTAAAGAAATGAAATTAGCGCTCAATATTAGCACTAGCTGAATAGGGTTAGGAGAGTTTGTTGGGATCCTTCCTGTTCCCGCAGGATAACTCCCCAAGTTCCTCGCATCAACCATACATCACCAAGCCTTAAGCTGCGATGTTTCAGTGTAATCTGCCTCTCCCACAACAACAACAATATAATCTCTTGTATTATCATGGAACTATTCAAAACTTGTCCTCATATTGTAAGCTTGTTACCACTTTCATTTACGTCATTCCCGTTCATGCAATATCTGACGTAAGTCTTGTTGATACTTGGTTCAACTAATTAGAATTCTTTTCTCCCAACAATCCCTAGCCCCCAACATAAGTCAGCATATCCCGAACTCGCACTTAATTCATCCTCCATCACATTTGCGGCGGTTATAGCTGGATATTCTATATTTGGCGGGCAAGCATTAATTTCCATCATTACAGTCTGAACCAATGAAAATCGTTCAAGGAGTATCCTGCTATCCATAGTATCGTCATTTCTTCCTTCACCACCACTGCCTAATGCATCTAAACCGCTGTACGTAAATTTCTCAGTCTTTGTCCCCGGATCTTTATGGCGCATCGGCCGGGAATTGACGCCGGGTAGCCCACATGGCAGAAGAGTATTCTGCCACTGAACCACACGTTTGGGATTAGAGGAACCACCTACAGGGAGGTAGCTACTAATTCAGCCAGATAGAGGGCATCTGGGTATCATTGTGATTTTGTCATATTTGGCCTAATTTGGCCTTCCTAGCCATTTGAAGATTTTTTACCAAATTTTTGCTAATGCAAATTATAGGCCGAATAACTCGTATGATAATAGGCTTAATCACATCAATATACGTCGAATTACATGTCTTGTCAGGCCCGGACTGGGTAGGGGGGCTGGAGGACGATTGCCCGGTGGGCCAGCACCCCCTCTTCTTAAATTTTTGTAAAAATTTGTTAATTTCAATGCTCGTGTGCTTAATATTGTAATGACAGATTCAACTGAATGCTGTAAAGCGGGGGGGGGGGGGGGCTCCTGCAAATTTATGGAAAAAACTAATTCGGTGGGCCAATTTTTTTTTATTTTGGTTGGCCAAAATGCTTATTTAGTGGGCCAAAATGTTAGTAGCCCGGTCATAAAAATTGAGCCAGTCCGGGCCTGTGTGTTGTCATCCGGCCCCACATGTAGTTCGGCCTACATATTGATGTGATTGAGCCTATTATCATTTGAGTTATTTGGCCTATAATTTGCTTTAGCTAAAATTTGGTAAGCAATCTTTAGAAGTCCAGCAAATTTGGTAAGCAATCTTCAGAAGTCACATTTAGTGGGTTTTATATCACGAGCAAAAATATCTAAGCGTAAATTACAAAATTAAATACATTTATGTATAAAAAAAATAATTTTGTGAGATACGGCTGTTAGTGATTTATATGGAATGGCAGAACACGACAAAGGCAATTTCGTCGTCAGTCTGCTATTGCATTAATGGTTGGTCACGTGACCATCAGGAGATTACATGGCAAAGCTTTGCTGCATTTGTTCCAACGGGTTATTTAATTATTATGTAATTCAGGTTTCCGTCGGTCCCTGTTTTGGTACGATTACGTGCTGTTACGTGAACCTGCATTGTGTTCGTAATGGCAAGTGACGTGACAGTCACAACAGTCACAACAGTCGCGAGCAAGAATTTCACCAGGGTGAAAGTGCAACCCCTCCCCCCCCCCCCCGATAAAATAAGGTTACCCGCACTAAGATAGCCTTCAGTTGAAAAGTACAATAATTCGAATATTTGTTTTCCTTTCCTACTGCCCGCACAAAGCTTTCAGTTTTCACTGGTCGTTTTAGAAATTAAAAGAACTAAAGATGGCAAGTCATAGAAAATCCGTAAAAGTACACAAAAATGCAGTAAAAAAACACAACGTTTCGGAGATTGCTGCACCGCGTTATCAAGTGTTAGGAATTTAAAAGTACAGCAGACGTATCACGCCATGGCGAAGGCCAACACAAATATATAAACAAATTTCAAATTTATAAAGCTAAATTCTAAAAACAACACCTAAGCTTCCCTGAGCATAACAGGTTAGCAATAGGTCACCTATTATGGTAGCGTGAGAGGCTACCACGCTCTTTCAGCGGCCATGGGAACTATTCTGGCCAATTCTGGCCAATTTTTCGGTCTCTACAATGTTTGGAGGTTTCCCGGATCGAATCCCTGGGTTGGCACCTCCCTTTAACAGATATTTCTTCTTCTCAAAAATGTCTGTTAATGTTCAATATTGAGCCGGTTCAGCCACACGAGCATTACATTGCTTCGGCTGATTTAAGGCTCAAAAGAAATTAATAATAATAAAAAAAAAGAACTATTGCTAACCTGTTCTACTTAGGGAAGCTTAGGTTTTGTTTTCAGAATTTGGTTTTATAAATCTGAAAATTGTTTACGTATTTGTGTCAGCCTTGACCATGGCATGATAAGTGTGCTGTACTTTAAAATTCTTTTCACTTGATAACGGGGCACAGGGTCGGATTAAAGCCGGGACATTCAGGACATTTGTCCCTGGCCCCAAATTTCTAAGGGGCCCCTGGCCCTGCTGAAAACTTTTCAGCAAAACAAAATTTCTCTCATAATGTTTGACAATCTCAAATTAAAAAGAATGGACAGAAAAAGGAGAAAATATTACGCAGTAAAATTCTATATTGTATGATGAGAAGTAACTAACAAGAAAAATTAAAAAAAATTGTTCCCCTTCCCACAATTTTCTTCATTTGCCCCTAGACAAGGAGCTGTTCACATGTTACAGAAATATGGGGAGGGGAGGTGGGCCCCCTGAAGAATTTTGTCCAGGGCCCCAAGTAACCTTAATCCGGCCCTAATGGGGCACAGCAATCCCCGAAACGTTGTGCTTTTTACTGTATTTTTACGCACTTTTGAGCTTTTTTTATGACTTGCTTTCACTAGTCGTTATTCTACCTGCTTTAGGCCTACTTTTAAAAGTTATGAAGCGCCATCGCCATGGTGCCCTCTCAAGCCGATGTGTAGGTTGGATGTGCAAACAACAAAATCCAAACCTCTTGCTGCGACTAGACATCCCCCGCCGATCTAGCTGTTACGCCAAAACCACAAAGGCACGAGACGTGGCAGAGCGTGACGATAAAATGGCCGACGTTACTAGCACCAATCTTCAGTGTTTTATTCCTTAAAAAGAATAATACTTGAGTGGAGATGCCAAACTTTGTAAAGATAAGGAAACGGAAACTTTTTTTCCCAGTTCAGCTATTTCTATTTCTGCTGTTACGTGCAGCATTTGGCAGAGAGGGAAAAGAAACTATAAATTAACTAGAGGAAGCCCGTGCTACGCACGGTTGGTATTAGATGAAAACCCACCAACTAATGAAAATCCAGCAAAAAATGGAAACGTGAAGAATCAGATTTTTGTGCATACTGCCTAATAAACACTGATTTTCGTTTGCTTCGATCACTCAGTCAGCGATTCCTAGCCCGACATAGGCCGGATCCCTTTTTCTCGTCTGATCTCCAAGCAGACATTTTAATATTTCTACAGGAAAATATATAAATCCGCTTTTGTAGAACAAAATTGCAACATTTAGCCTGGCGGCTTTGGAATTTTTTTTTCTGTAAATCGCCGACAATGCCTGATACGGTTTTGTTTTCATTTATAGAGGTCTTATCGTTGCCGATTATTTTGCAACACAGCGATGGTAGGCGTTGTGCACGGCAAATTTAAATTGGTTGTTAAAGCGAATGTTAGATTCGTATTGCCGACCACTTTGCGTTGTCTTTTCCCCTTGGGGTCTTGGGGCCTTGGGGCTTCGTCGGGCAGATGACCGGGTGCGGTTAACGCTCGCTAAAACCCTTTGAACCCTTTTTTGCGTTGTCTTTTCCTTTTCTAATTTAGTCAACCTTTCTTTTTTTTTTCGCCCGTCATCCAGGATTATTACGTAGATATAAATATAACTATACTGATACTCTGTAACATTCGTGGAATTAATGTGGGCAACGAACATACGAAATTATAGAACATACAAAATTCGCATAAGGGTGAAGGGAGTGTCAAGTTTTAGCCAATGAAAGTATGGATTATCAGAGCCAAAAAGTGCCACCATGTCTGTGGCCAGAATCAGGGTAGTAGGTAATACCGCTTCTCGGAAAACATCATGGAGTCTTTCCTCCATGGAAAACATGGGTTAAAATAATACCTGCTTTTATCAACGGCACCAGAGGGCGAAATGTGTCACCCTGTCTCCAAGACAGAATAGCATCGCGCCAAACAAGCAAACCCTTCAAATCTGCCCGAAACTTAAAATAAAAAAATGGCGGCATCCATGGCGTCATTCAACCGCGGTAATAGTGCCAATACCTTCTGAAATTGACGAGGCACTCATTCTTGAGCAATATTTGAAGTTGATGGATTTATTCTAACTAAAAACCCAGCCTAATCACAGTATAAAATAAAGACTGTTCGATTCAAACTATTTTCAGTTTGAATCGGATGAAATTACAAGAAATTTGAACCACGAATGAAGATTCAACCCGACTGACTAGCTTCTCGTTAACATAAAACCATGCGTTTTACTTAGCTCCACTCGTAGCCACAACTCGTCTGAAAACTGAATGCGCAGGATTAAAGAAAAGAAATATTGATCAGCCACTTCTGATCTAGTTAAAAATTACCTTAACCTCGTAATCTGAACTATTATTTTTTTATAATAGATCCGACTAGCTAAATTCGACATCGTTGGAGTAAATACTTGCAGTCTTATAATCCGTGACAATAAGATAAAGAATTCCTACTGACGAAACAATTTTCTTAGTAGCTTCTGAACTCACATTATTGGCTATTTTCTTTACGAGCCGGCAGATCCAAAACCGCCGCCATGCGAGAATTTCAGATAATTTCTAGCTTCTAGCTGCGAGAATGCAAAGGCGAGTCGTAACATAAACGCGCCCTTAAGACCGGAGGCTAGACACGCGATTTCTACCCCAGTCGGCCTTGGCTTGAAGAAGCCTTCTCCTTCCTCGTTTGAAAATCGTTCAACGCTGTTCAACGCGCAGTTGCCGAATATGAACAAGATGAACAAAATTGAACAAGATTCAACAGGAGTTCATAAGTCTCATATGGAAAAATTGCTAAAAATTAGGATGCATCAAGAACAAACCAGAAGTAAACTAGCAACATTAACTTTTTACACTTTTTTGAAAATATTTTAAACTTCTTAAACAAATCCTTACGTGTTAAGTTAACTGCGTCAACTTCAGTAAATGACTAATGGTTAACGTTCGCGTATTGTAGCCACCTGGATGCAACCCGATCGCGAAGTAAACAAGCAAACAAGCAAACGATGCTGCACTGATTGCAATGGCGAAGGAAGAATGAGGAGGCTTTCCTGCTTGCTTGACTCCCATCACCGGATGATGGCGATCCAGATGCAACGTATCAAACTCGCATCGTACTGTTTTTTTTTTAAACTAAAATCACTCCATAATGGAGTGAAAATGTGAAAATAATGGAGTGAAAATATTGGTGCTAAAATAACGGAACGACAACGCTCCAAAATGGAGGTGAAATGCAGCCTCCATTTTCACCACAATTTTAAACCCGAAAAACCCGGGTTTTGGGCTCTGCCAAACCCAGGGTTTTCGGGGCTGTAAATCGTCCGGGTACCCGGGTTTTTCGGGTACCCGGGTTGGAAACCCTAGCACATTTTGATGGCAGAGGAACGGAAATTGAAAATAAATTATTACTACTTATCTTATTAGAACTACTCTTCCTGTCATTCCTGCCAGAAGTGAAGGATATGGATGGACCTGCAAAAATTAGTACTGCCACAATTTTCGTGATTTTCGCATTAATAAACCAACAACAGAAGAGAGATAAACACTTAGCAAATGGTAAATTGTGGCTGAGTAAGGGTTTTAAATGTTAACATGTGTTTGTTGGGAGTAGAAGAATCATGTCTGGCTGGAGAGAAGATTGTGAGTCACTATAGAGAATATCGCAACTGCAAATAAAACACAAAATTTCCCCATTTTTTCCATTTTTCCCTATTTAATATTTTTTTCTCTTTGAAGACCATTTTTCCCCTAAAAAGGAAAAAAAATCCTTGTAAGTGGAAGCATTGTCTCCGACGCCATTTAGCTGATTTTTAATTTTGTTTGCACGTGAAAAAGGGGTGCAGTAATCTCCTAAACGTTCTGTTTGTTTTGCCACATACTTTTTCCACCTTAAATTTTCTGGTCTTATATTATTTTTAACTAAGAAGTGTGCTACTTCTGACCAATGTGGATTATAACGTCAGCGAATCCCCCCAAAAAATAAGTTTGTGTTATAGTTACTGTGGCAAGAATAGGGTGTCGCAAGAGGAGATAGACGGGTCCACAAGAGCCTAACCCCACCGCTTGTTTTTAAACTTGTAGCATTATCAGAAAGTTAACTTCCCCGGTTATCGACAAGACACGCACTCACTGGCTATAAAGCCGCCATGGGTGACCAACCTTCAACTCTTTAGCCAGTTGGTTTAGGGGACAGTAAGCTTCATTGGATCCGGCATCTGAAATGGGTTTATTTTTATCCAGATCGTGACCGAAAGAAACAGGCAGCCAAAAAACGCAAGGAAAGGAAAGACTGAACAAACGTACGCTCACTGCTCTTTCCATATTATAAACTGCTAGGTGGGATTGAATTTTCTAGACAGTAGTCTCTTCCGGCGTTTAGTTTTTTTAGGAAAGTAAATCGCGGTTTCCATTTATTTAACCCACGCCCAACTATTTTTTCCTCTCTCCGGATATCCTGCCGCTCCTCGACCGCCCTCCTGGGGGGGG
>JAHWFP010223364.1:6421-40654 GCA_023313725.1 Lithobius niger | reverse complement strand
GGGCCTGTTGTAGGAAAAGCGAATAGAAGAATATGTTAAACGTATAGTTTTTTTGTTCATTTAAATGACTATACCTCTGAATGACTATACCGTCTCTGTTATGCTCCTGAAAAATCTGGGTCCAATATGCAATCGGCTAAGTTTGTGTTTTTTTCAGTGCCTCAACTGGGGGGAGGGAGGGGGGGGGGGGGAAGCACTGCCCCATGCCCCGTACTGAGGAAGACCTTCTGAATAGTAGAGAGTCAGAACATGAACATGAAAAATACGGAAATACGAAATAAAGGTGGGATGAGGCCTCCAAAAAGGCGGGGGCCCTGTGTGGACCATGGTATGGACGGGTCAGGCTAGGGACAACTGGGACTTTTTTCCCAGTGTGAACGGGGTTTAATAGTAGTAACCATCTTAATTGTAGGTCAGAAGATGGCAGCTTGGTTGTGAAAATAACATTTAAATAATTCTACGGTTCTCAGAACGTTCAGGTTTAATCTTTAGCTGCCGTTTTAATTTCTTAAGAGGTTGCTGCTGAGAACTGAACTCGAGAGTATGCCTATTTATTTATTCATGCAACACGGGGCTGAGAGTCCAAGTTGCCATAGCAGCTAGGAATATAGCCGCACCCGTATTGTGTCGTGCTGTGGTATAAATCCATCGTCTGCTGCGTACTTTCGTTTTGCTACGGCGATTTGAGGTTTGAAATCTGAGAACACTTGGCTAGTGTACATTTTTCTTTGGTCGCCGTTTTGAATGGTATTCTCCAAGCATTCATTTTCAAATGAAGTGAATGTGTGTCGTTAATGGAATTATTTTTTTCTCCAATCGCCTACCTTTCTGTAGCGGTTAGAGTACAATGATCAAATGTAATTATTTCGATTAGTTATGACGAAATAAATTGTCAGCCATAAGGAAGCAATAATGTTTTAATTTGCCATTAAAAGTTTACTTTATTACCAGCAGCACGGTGTGTGCTTTGTCGGAATTCCTTAACTATTTATGATCCCAACTTTACAACAGTGAGTCTGCTAAATCGATAAATTCGAAAAATCGTAATTTAGTGTGTTGTTTGATCGATTTATGGCAAATTCGAGCTCAACAATAGTTTTGGAGCGTTCAGGCACTGTCACAAATTTCATTCTAACCCGACCTTTTGTTTATACAACGCGCCATGGCTGTTTGCTGTGACGTGCATATCACGTGAATGGGCTAGTCCAATCAGACGGCCAAACAGCCGTTGTTCTCGTTCGTCATTGGCTAACTCATGGTGACGTCACGTCAAACAGCCATTGCGCATGGTTTAGGCATCATCCAAACTACAACAGTACGACCAACAAACCAATATTCTGTAATTTGGCGTCCATTATAGGCTACGCTACGCTTGCTTCGATCACTCGCTCTACCAAAAAGAAAACGAAGGTGTTATAGTTTTGCCTTTTTATGTATTTTTTACTTGTTATTGTTTGTTCTTTAAAGGGAAAAAAATTAAAATATAAAGCATATCGTACAAATCGGTTCACACACTTTGCTAGCAATGGCGTATAGGGCCAGGAAATGTACTAAAATTGGTAAATATCAAATTCTTTCTTTTATATTAGTGCGACCAACAGGCAGTGCTTCTTATAAAGTTCGTCAGGGATGCACGGGGCCGGTCACATATCCCGACGACTTGTCAGATTGATCGACCACTCATGCCTGGCTCCTTTTTGGCTGCAGGTAGAGTGGGAGAGTGCATTTTCAATGCGGGCGCGAGGAGGGGAGAGGTGGTTTTCCTTTAGGCTTTCCTTTAGGCTTTCGTTTTAGCCGGCCTCCGATATTATTATAAAGATAAACCACTAGGGTAATCTTCCCCATTTTTCCAATCAGCACAATGCAAATAAATCAAAACTCTTAGCAGCAATAGAAAAAATAACCTATAAGGAAAAATAACCAAACAAACACTGAAGGAAACAACGAGTCATCTCATGTGAGGAAGAAGAAGGTCCTGAGTTAATTAGGGCAGTCTGAATCTCTTAGTTTTGCAACAACAGAGAACTCTCATAGGTTCTCATAGAGGTTGGTAAAACAGCGTGGGGCCGCGAACTAAGGAGGTCAAACGCTGTAACGGCATCCCCAAGCCACTTCCCTCTTAAGGGTATAAAATGCAAGCATTCGAGCAAAAAATGGGGGAACTCACTGCCGCATCACACCACACTGACAAGTTGGAGAAGGAGCTCCATCCCATAGACTGGTTCATTAAGGTATACATGCCTTGTGCGTAGCAAAGCGACAGGTTGTGAATCCTTCCGTGAAAACAGGTTGAGGTTGCTTGGTAGTAAGACAGAGGGGCGAATAGCAAATAGGTCTCGACCCTTGTGTCCCACCATTCACTGAACAGACTTGCTATGACAGCCACATGTGTCGAGCGACCAATAGAAGACAGATTTTCTCCTTGCTCAATGCTCATTACTAACTAAGATGGAGTTGCCTGGTACCTGCATCAATCTAACCAGAATCCCGCTGGCCGCTGTTCGTGATAGCTTGATACCTGGTTCCAAGATGAGCACATGAGAGAAGTCCAGACAGCTGAACCTGCAAAATTGAAAATTTTAGAGAGGAACATGACTAAACAGTGAACCCTAGACTGCCAAGTCCAATCCCAAATTCACTGCAACTGTATAATGTTATTTCAGCCAGCATACTCTCAGGATGGCGGACAGACATTTCGTGAGGGACAACTTTAGGTCTGGAACGTATATACCCACCACCCACACCCCCTGCCCGTTCCCCTGATCAGGAAGAAACATCACAAAAAAGCCCAAATCTGGATGACAATCTGCCGAGGGAGGTGAAGCAACCTCGATCAAATGGGACAGCCCGTCGCACCATACCCAGGCTGAGGCGACACAAAACGGTTGAGATTCGACTCCGTGTAAAGTCGAACTCCATGCCCAGCTTCACCAGGAAGGGATACAATTCTTGTGCTCAAGGAACAGTAATCCAAAAGAATCCACTCCGCCCGGTCATCCCTTCCTCTTCCCATATTTCTCAAAACAAGTTTGAGAAGCTCTCCTTTTGCACACCATTCCACAGGCACCCCGCCTCATTATGTAGCATCAGAATCGAAGTGGAGCCTAAACTATCCGTAATCATACGCAAACAGTTGTTTATTGCTAAACTTGCATGTTAAGCATTACCTCAGAAGCCATGTAGCCAAATGGAGATGCGAGTCCTCTATGGAAAGAAGTGTGATGCAATTTTCGGAGAATTGTCCTCCCACATGAACCCTGCACAGCAGCTAGGAAGCAAATCACCCTGGAGATGTTGCTCCACAAACGGCCGAATCACTGGTCCCTCTGAATCCCAAGTCAACCTAGAGTCTACCTAGGCCCCAGATATCGGACTTTATCAGTGCAGTGTACAACCTACTGACCAGCAATCCTAAGCACCTGTGGCACATGAGGCACCTGAACTTGGGACTTGCCAGGGGAAGCAACATGCCTCTTTCTCCCAGCTACCCTTCCACAAAATCAATTACAAGCTGTAGAGCACCCAGAATTTCCAAGAGTTTCCAATCTTCGGCAATTCCCCAGCTCCCCCCATCCCCACCAAGCAATGGCTTATCATCATCTCGATGACCCGCAAATAGAAATCTACAGGTCATAAGTATTCCAAAGATATAAGACATTTAAGTGTTTGACCACGACTTCTACAATACTACAACGGCTTAGACGAACGGAACGGCTTCCTCGCTAAATATTATGCAATGAGTCTACACGGTTATGCCTGAAACACCAACCAACAACGCGCTTGACAAAAGCAATAACCAACTTCGTCCCCTAAGCTTCGTTCTCTACTCGGACTTTCCTTGGTCCTCTACCGTGGTTGGAGGTTTCTCGGTTCGTATTTCCTTGTTTGTCCTTCTCTTTACTGTATTCGTCTGTATCGAAATCGAAACTGTTTTCCATTTAAACAGACGTCTTTCGCGATTAAGCCTGGTGAAAGTGAACCATATCCAGGAGAGGTTTTTTGTTTTAAAAAAATATCTATGAGATTCCTTGAGGGAGGGACCAGTTTGGGGATGAAAACGATTGTTTGTCTTATTTAGCCATTCTACTCGTAGGCTGGGAGCAAAACTCAGCTCGTGCGAATTAGGATTCAGATGTATGGATCTTGACGATTCAGATGTATGGAAGTTGATGAAACCACGAATCCGTACCATTGTTGGACAGTCTTGTTTCACTGTGAGAGCCAGTAATTCTTGGAACGCACTCCCAGAAAGTGTTGTGACTGCACCGTCAACCAGCAGTTGGAAAAGACAGTATGATCTGATTCAGTGTTAAAGTGTTTTTGTTCCATGTTTTGTTGTGAACCGGTTACATAAGCTTGCTTTCTTCCGGTATTAATTTAATTTAATTTATTTGTAAATATGTTGTGCGTGTAAATAAATAGTTGGACATAAAGAATTGTGCAGGAGTGCACTATGCTGAAGAGTGGCGTAGCTGGTGTAAACATCAAAAATTTTACTGCCGAGTTGATGGTGGAAGCCCGAGTAGACCATCGCTGGTCTGCTTTGTTAATACCGTAGGCTAAGCGGTCCAGGTTTCATCGCAGACCATGTTCAGTAAACTATCCGGCTCGACCTACAACAATATTAGGAGGGTAGACAAAATGGCCACCACAACTGGCCCATTTCTGCGAGGTCTGTTCAGGAATTGGCCAAGGTAATCGCATCTTTGTAATCGCGACATCTATAGGCAGCTAGTGACGGTTTTTACAGAACAATTTTAATTGTTGCGTAGATTTGGGTGACAAATTTGTGTTATCTATAAGTATATTTTTAAATAGTTTTTAAAGTTATTATCTCTCAGCCACAGTTAAGCTATTTCTCTGCTCTTGGAAAAAAAACGAGACACATTCGTGTATCCAGAAAGTGTTATAAGGGAAGGAACGTTGGCATTTTCATACTGGCAGTGTCACCCTCAGCTGACAGAAAGCGGCAACAGAACAAATCAGTCGTATCAGTGGCGTTTTCGGCGGTCATACTGTCCAACCCAGTCGTGCATGGTATATATCATCCCACATCCGGCCGTTACTGTAGTAGAGCCCTGCACAGACACTCCAAATCAGGACGTGTGGTGCCGTCTGTCATCTGTTATGATGACCATTGCCAGCTTCTAAGAGAAATACCTACCGGCCAATTCTTATGTGTATGTAGCATTACGACCGGACAAAAAACTTGCGGAAGAATGTTTACGGAAGAAGACAAAATAACAACAATCTTTGTTTGTGCTGCGATTTTCATTTTTGTATTTGAAATTGAAGTCACAAGCTATGTTTCGGTTCTAAGGTGACGTCTTTGTGGCAGTGTTTTATTTATTAAAAAAAAAATATTGTTCGGTATGTGCTACCTCTTGATAAGTAAACAAATCGATTAGGCCTACCACCTGACCCTCTTTATACTGTTTCTGTTGCAGGGAATAACAGGCCACTTGGCGTTTGCCATCGCAGCTGCTGCTCTTGGATCCTCCTTTCAACATGGTTATAATACAGGGGTTGTGAATGCTCCCCAAGCAGTAAGTATTAATTATTACATGAATGTAAGGCTCGTGCGCACACCCTCGTTATACCATGGAACAGCTTTTCTAATGCTTTATGCACAAGATAACCACAGTTGCTACACTTTCGACCTTGACCTTTGTAATGTAATGGATTGTAATTATTACTCTTCACCATACTGAATGATGGAACCAGCTTCACGCAATTTAGTATATTTATTTCGAACTATTATTCGCTTACATAGTAAATATAGAAACTAGATAGGGTATAAGCGGTTTAAAATGTAAAATTAAAAAAAAACTGTTTTAAGGCCTAACAAAGTAGAAAAGACGCCTCGCAAGCACCGCGGCATCACCAAAAAAGCGCAGCACAATTAATTTTTCTTTAGGGTTTTTGGCAAATGTATCGCAAATTTCCGCCATTTCTTTAACTTTTGACAGGTTTTGATGTTTCAGTACATCATTTTAATCCTTTTCACAAGTCCAAAATCCAACTCAGTAGATTCGACAATGTCCAAAGCAACTTACTCCAGCTAAAGTAACTAAGTTAAGCTAAACTAAGCCAAGTGGTGCATCGGCCGGGTGTCGAACCTTGGTCGCCCGAGTGGTGCAGCTTTCGTTTGACAATGACTAGTCATTTGTTTTTTTAGTTCAGCTCTTATCCACATATAATCGAACACACCATTGCTTGATAGACATATTGCATCTGAAAGACATGACGTCGGTGCAGAAAAATCAACAGCCAATGGGACGCTAGAATCAGTAAAAATGACGCAAACCACGACAGTGACGTAAGATACATTATAGTACAAAAACAATACAATTCATCGCGTGAAAATCTCGCACTGTTTATCATGCTGCTGCTTAGTATTGAGTGGACCAACCCTAACAAAGCTGTACATAAGGCCGCTAAAAATTAATTAAGTGGTTCTCGGGAGTGGTACTAAAATATTGATGCGAGCGGGTGGTGTTTTTTATTTTATTTTTTTACGTTTATTAGTTTTTTTTCAGATGGGGGCGATGGCTTTTTTTTTTTACCAAACAAAACGAAATCAGTAATTGTCGATTACAATATCTATGTTTTAATGCCAGGATAAAAGTAATTCTTTAGATCCAAGTTTTTAGTTGTGACATATGCCTCTGAACGATCCTTGATTCGTTTCTAGGCGATCATGTGAATGCAGCAAAGAGCTGATGTCGTCATGGGCTCCAGATAATCTTTGGTGAAAGTGCTGATGCGTGATTGGTATTTTCTTTTTAGACAATGTCATAAAAATAAGGAAAAAACCCATGCATGCGCTCCTGACAACCACTAAATTAATATTTATCGGCATAATCAAAGGTCCCAGTGAGTAATAACATGTTGCGCCATCTAGGAGAGAGACAACATACTACTTATGTTGGGAAAGTATTCTATCCCTTACCAACCTCTAACGTGCAATTAAATTTAGAATAAATGTAGAAAAAACACTCACATCAATATTCACCGCATATCATAATAGTGTAACTCCATCATTGGGTTTGTTTGTCTTTTAGATTATTGAATCGTTCATCAACCAGACATACTTTGACAGATATGGCGAACCTCTATCAAAAGGAAGTGTCACTTTCCTCTGGTCCATTGCCGTCTCCATATTCTGTGTGGGAGGTATGGTTGGAGGACTCTTGACAGCTTTAATAGCAGACAAATTTGGAAGGTGCGTAAAAATTGTGCGCTTCACAGAGAAGAGGGTTTGTTTTTATTTTTATTAGTGTAAAAATCTTAAACGTGTACAATTCCAACAATTCCAGTAAGTTGGTGGTTTTAAAGAACTTTTATCAGCGTCGCAAAATTTGTCCGGCTGGTCCAGCAACAGCCACTCCATTTTTGCAGAAAAAAAACTGCACTTGAAGTTAGCTTAATAGATAATAAATATTGGATAATAAATAATAAACAAATGTTTAATTGCCCAAGAAGGACAAAATTGACATAACTGCCAAACCCACAAAGAAAAAAGAAGAATCGACACACGAAGGGAACTATAAAATATGCTCTCTTCAGGAAGTTTGTGAAATCACAACTCTTTATTCCTTTTTTTTTTTAAATTGTGCTACACCACCTGCCATGTCTCTTGGCCATGATGTTGCCATGAGTTAGCCAATGACGAACCAGAACAGTGACTGATTCGCTGTCCGATTGAATTAGCCCAGACACATGGTAAGTGCATCACGGCTGAGAGCCATGGCATATGGTATGGCACTGACGCCACACTCTCAGAGGCGTAGAATTCCATACATCCACCACACGCATGATGAACAAAAATGTACAGTATTTCCTATTGGAAAGAGGAACAACCAACTTAATAAGTGATCCGTGGTAAGTTTTCCCGCTCTGACGGAAAAAAAAAGGATTTTCCACAAACATCTACGAGAACATGAGTAGGGCAGTAAGTTAAGGTGGGTATACCCTACGGAGCTAGCAAATTTCCAATTTAACATGCATAAAACGTGTTGCATAAGCTGCGTTGAGTTGTTGTAAAGCTTTGCTGAACATTTTCAATTTTGTTTAATATCCCCCACAAGGTACAGTGACCAATCAGGACTGGCATATTCGAGAATAGGGCGTAAAAAAACATTGAAAACCCAAATAATAGTGGTAACACCACCCGAGGAAAAACAAACCTTAATAAAGCCCACTGCTTCTTGGATGTTTACATGCAAACCACCCATTTGAAATTACCTCAACCTAGAGAGATTCGTTCTTCACCATTCCCCTAACACCCACACTGTTTTGGTCGCACCTTTCCTGAAATAGGCGCACCCTTTCAAATAAATTGCTTTCCATGGCACTGTTCTTTTTTTAGAATTCCACGCAAGAAACATCACTCACTTCTTAGTCAGTAGAATCATGTAAAAAGCTTCTAAAGTTTACTTATTTATAAATTTTATCACGTTTGTTAAAATATTTGTATATTCTATAACATTGAGTGATTCTTTTGACAGTTTTTTTTCATCTTTAGGGCATTTTTAAGTTACTAGTTTATGGGTATTTCTCGATTGTTTGCACATACAATTTTTTCTTCGTCTTAATGATGTGCAATTTGAGACAAATTATTGAAATTTTGATCATTTGAACAACTAATTGTTTAATCGTAATGCATTATTTAACAGTCTTTACGTTTTAAGCGTATTAAAACGTATTTTACGACTTAAAATCCAAAATACTTTTCCTACAATAATTATCACACTAAATAATCATCAATTGACTAGTCATCAATTATACCACACGCCATGGCTGTTTTCTGTGACGTGCACATCACGTGACTGGGCTAGTCCAATTAAGATGACCAAACAGCCGTTGTTCTCGTTCGTCATTGGCTAATTCATGGTGACGTCACAGCAAACAGCCGTTGCACATGGTTTAGGTCAATTCACATGGTTCGTGTTTTCTAAATAAATCTGTATGTTCTGAGCTGATATTTTGGTTAGGCACGTAATTCGCTTTTAAACTTTAGTCCATTAATATTATTATATTAATAATATTATTTATATTAGATCTGCCACAGTAAATCTCAAAATATGCTCTTAAATCACGTTTTAAGGTTGCCAGATTAATTTGATTAAATAACCACCATAAGATTTTAAATTTATCACATGTGTTTACTTAAATGATCAAGCTTTAATTTCCCATTAATTCGCACAAATTATCTTCATATTTCCAATGTATTAACTCGATTTTGTACAACCCATCCATTTGTATTTCCACAGTACTATGTACAAACAACCATATTATGTGTTGACCAGCATGAATTTAATCAAATGATGTTTTGATCGCAATTTGCTTAAATAGGTTTATTTTTAAACTCAATATAGATATAGGTCTATGTAATGAATCATTTGTTTTGACAAGCGTCAGTGATTCATATGTTTACCAATAAATTTACTTTAATCCTCTGTTTCGGTTTGCTCCAGTATATCACATTTGCTTGAGTTTATAAACCTGCTTCTTCTTAAATAAGTTAAGTTTGTTGACTACAGTAATTTATTTAACTATACTAATCACATTTTTGGTTTACCAGTATACCATTATCTTCAAGCATCAGTACTGCAGTAAATCGGTTAGTTCATCACCATATTTTGTATTTATGATTTGCCTAAAGAGCCGTTTTGAATTTTCATTTACCTAAAAAATTAATTTAAAAAAATAGTTTAATGTCACCCACTCTTAAATTTACCAATGGCTATTATATAAATCACCTATTTTGAAATTATCAAGACAGTCACTTGTTTTGAATTAACTTAGTCAGTTATTTATATAATTCGTTATGATTTTACCACTTCATGTATATATTTCGCACGTTTCCAATTTACCATGTTTTATTAAGTTAAATTAATTTACATTCACCGTCCATCTTTGCCAAGTCATCTATTTTGAACTAACCAGTCATCATTTATTTAAATCAACTGTTATCTGTCAAGTTATTAAGTTAAATTATTAAGTTAAGTTAAATACAATTATTTACTGTCAATCCTTTGCTAAGTCATCTGTTTTGAATTAACCAGTCATCATTTATTTAAATCATCTATTGTCTGTTAGGTTACTACAGTAAATCGTACATAGCCAGTCCTACTGTTACTAAGCTTTACTTTCTGCATCCTGTCGGAGAAGGGAGGTTTTGACTGTAGGAGGAGGGACGTTTCAAATTAAAATTATCGGTTTACTGGACGATACCACGATCTACCTTCTAGAAATTACAGAACTGTGGTAAATAAATTTATTATGTTTCCAAGACTTCCAGAAAGCCAGTAAACAGCCCTTCCCTCCATAATATAAAACGTTTTAATAAAAAAATATTAGTCTGGGATTGTCACGTTTGCACAATACCTTCCTAGTCTTGTGATAGAAAATGGGTAAGTCTGGACTGATATTTTTCATATCATTGAGTACAGGCTGAAGTACTATGTTGGCTCTTTATTGGATAGCCCAACATGCAATTTGAGTAATTATGTCTATAATTTGCATTACTAAAAAATGTACTAAGCAATCATTAGGTACCAAGGAAGGCCAAACTAAGCCAAGTTTCAAGCAAAACGTGCCAGTAGCACAGGTGAAAATGGTAAATATCGTGTATTTCTGTATCAATAATGATATAGTGGGTGACAATTTCTTCAGAGAAGTAAAAACATAAAGAATAAAACAACTTACATTGCGTATCAGTGGGTATTGCAACCCCGCTATGCCCGGTACAAGGAAGAACGCCAGAAGGATGGTAAATTCAGGGTTTATTCCAGGGCCACGCGGTCTGTCCTTAGGAGATGTTGTCAGTGGTTCAAGGATGTTCTGATCAGGGTCTCTAGCAGAGTAGCACACTTCAGGAAGAGTTCTTAGCTGGTTAGGGACTAGCTCCCAGAGTGAGGCTGCAAGGGGCTGCAAGGCCTTAAGTACCTAGAGCTGCAGCCAGTACCTGCCACTGGTGGTGCAAGGTACTTCCTGTACTATATCCTGGTATCCCATGAGCCATCTTTGCTAGCAGCTACCCCTAGGGGCAGGCAAGGCCAGAGCCATCCTGACCACTGATCTCCAGGGACTGGACCATACATCAAAGTACATAGAGCATTACTAGAATACATTAATAAAGATATAGAGTATACAGAATACATAGTATGGAGCCATAGTATCAAGGTAAGGAGGCCCACTAAGGCCCTAGCTTAAGGAGTAGGAGGAAGCTGTGGAAACCGTCGTTGCATTATCCACCGTGCTGGCGATGTTAGCAAACAGGTGGTTCAAAACATTAAAATACCGTGTAAAAGAAGGCCAAAATACATCGTTTTTTGCAGTGGGCATACGAAGGTGTGGTAAAACATTTCAAGTGGGCGAAAATCAGTTAAAAAAAAACCGGTTTTAATTGTACTTACTGGGGCGTGCGTGTGGGATGCAGGAGCATGGAGAAGGATGGAGAATTCATCCCCCTGCATCCCGCATGCACATCCCAGTAAGTACTGTTATAAAATCCCAAATACGTTGAGTTAAAACCCATTTGTTTTAACTGATTTCGACCATTTGAAATGTTTTATCACACATTCGTATGCTCACTGCAAACAATTGATGTATTTTGGTCTTTTTTACACGGTGTTTTAATGTTTTCAACCACCTGTTTGCTAACATCTCCAGCAAACCCACTGATACGCAATGTAAAGTGTTTTATTCTGTATATTTTTTCTTCACTGAAGACGGTGTCACCCACTGTATCATAACTGACACCAAAATATACGATTTTTACCATCTTCACCTGTGCTACTGGCCCAGTTCTCTTACATTAGTGCACATTCTTGTTCATGTCAAGAGTAGAACCATCTAAGTAACCTCTAACCGTTTACTAGAATGTACCTAGGAACCAGACCACTGGTGATTCTTGGCTAAAGTTTGGCTTAGAGGCTCGAAGAAGAGATGCCACTCTAGTTCTAATCTCTATACCACACGCTGTGACGTGCATATCACGTGACTGGGCTAGTCCAATCAGACGGCCAAACAGCCGTTGTTCTCGTTCGTCATTGGCTAACTCATGGTGACGTCGTGGCAAACAGCCATTGCGCGTGGTTTAGGTGCCTTCAAACCTCTAACTTTCGTTCTTGATTAATGAAGACGTTCTTGTCAAATGATTTCGCATTATTCGTCTTGCGATGGTCCAAGTATTTCACCTGTAGCTTCACAATACGAATGCCCCTGTGTAACTCTATTAGGCTAATCATTACCTCCGTTTCCAAAGACCAACAAAATATAACTGAGCCAAACTAAGCCAAGAACCATCATGAAATTGGTTCCTATAAGTGTATTCTAGTTGTGAATGACTAAATTAGCAATTCCCTCCCCCTCCCCTCCCCGGTCACTTGTACTTAATTCTTCCAAAACTATTCATCCAACCCTCGTTTTTGCTTATTCACTGATTTATTTTGTTTAATTTTATAATTAAAAATTAACTTCTTGGAACCTTAAGCAACTTCATGCTCGTTTTGTAGGTGGACCGAGTCAATTTTGAACTTGACAAAATCGTTTCAAACCAGAAGAAAGTCAAGAAGTCAATTTCAATTGACTTATGCCACTCTCAGTCTTGCGAGCACATTCCCAGTCACTAGAGGAAAAGGCAAAAGGTTTTGTGCTTATCAGATTGCAATCTACAATTCCAATGGAAAATGGAATAATTGTCCAAATGAAAATTCCTATTGTGCAACATGTTTCTTGGAAACATGCCTGCAATGTTTAAAGAATTTTACGATAAAAAATATGCAGGGGTGAATGATTTGAAGCAGCATTTACAATGGCCTGGAGCTCATATGAGCTTCTTGGTGATGCAATTTACACTTTAATGGGTGATGGCGCAGACGATTTTACAAAGATAATCTTCAGACAAATGCAATCAAGGCCTCGCAAAAGGAAGATGAATAGGTTACTTAAGTATATTACGTAAACTGACTGACGAGACGCGACTATAATTTCTTTCCTAGCAATGCAACTATGTATGACTGGGAATGGCCACAAAAAATTGTAACAGGGTTCCCACCTACACGGAGAAACAGGAAAACCTGGAAAACTTAGGGAATTTAAACTACGTTTGAAACTCTGGGAAAACTTGGGGAATTCTCCGATTTTTCACAAAAAAAAAAGCTAGGAAAAATCGGGGAAAAAATCAAGGAAAAAACTGCAGAACTGCAGAATTGCATTAAACATATTCTGTTAAAACATTGTAGTGAAATTAAATGTATCCATGTACTTTTCTGTTAATACTGAAAAGTTCATTATTGTGTGCACGGCGTATCTTGAGTCCTGCAAGTATTTTATGATCGGCTACGTCTTCCTGGAGGGGGTGGCTTTAATCGACGGCCGCCATTGTTTTTTGTAACCATCTTGGATATCAACAAGGCACTCTGCTACCAAAAACGTACAATCGATTATCTGTGTTCGTTCTGCGGTGAACTCAAGATAGGCCGCGAACACTTTAATCGGGCTGCTCTTTTGCATGAAGTGAGTCGTAAAAACAAGTAAATGTAAAAATGTGTGGAAAAATTTCTTTCCTGAAATTTTGGTAAATAACCTGGAAATTAACCTCAATTACTTAGGAAAACCTGGAAAACTCAGGGAAATATGTTCAGTATTTTGGTGGGAACTCTGTGTAAATTCAGAACCACAAGCCTATAGCCACATTTTGAGACTTGTGTAGCGAATGTTTGAGTTGGGGGGGGGGGGGGCACTCACTCGAATAACATGCCTCTTGATCGTATTCTGATAATTGTTTGAAATGAAGTTGATAGCTCCTAAAATTGAGGATACACCTGCTAGGTGTAATGAAAGGATTGCTATGTCGCATTCATTGTTATTTTGTACCCTTTACCGTACAGGCTCAAACAATCCGCTAGGAATAAAACTAAATATGAAAAAAATTCCATTTCATCCTTATTTTGCAGTAAAACACTGTAATGTACTTGTAACTGTATTTGCAAAGGAGGACCAAGCAGGGTTTGCGCACATCCCCCCCCCCCCTCTGTTGGGTAATTAGTTCCCATTGTTTAGTTTCCCAGGAATCCCTTTCTACTCAAAAAAAAAAATTTGTGGTAATTATTAAATCAAGGGGGAATAAAAACAGCAAATAAATTCAACGTATACAGCAATTTTTAATTTCGCTCAAACTGCCCCAATCAAAACAGAGCCGGGCCAAGAAATTATTTTGAAAGGGGGGAGGGGGGCAGTCATTTTACACCATCATGCAACCTATTAGGTCAGTACTGCTATATTTTTAGCAATTCGTTGTGCATAATAACTATTAAGCTTAAAAAATATTTTCAACTGAAAAAAAAAAACTGAAATTAGCTGTTATTTGTTACCACCAGTTATGAACTAGAACAATTATGCCTTTTGGAAAATACATTTACGTTTGGGAAACCAAAAGTAAATGTAACAGCGTTTGGGAAACCAAAAGTAAATGTAACAGGAGTTCTTAAAATTGGCAAATAACAAAGGGGTCTGGGAAAAAATCCACGAGATTTTTAAAAATAAAAAATAAAACAGTTGCCTCCCTGTCACCCCATGGCTCTGAACCAAAAATGGCATCACACCATTTCATTACACAACTGAATATTTCAACCAAAGTGGACGGTGGAAATATTTGTGCAGATTGTCGCCGTTGTAAGTTCTACCAAGAATTTATAGGGCTGGGGAGGAGAATTTGTGACTGAGACCCATACTTGAAACGTCTTAGATACATTCATATTAGTTCAGTCTTAGTTTATAGAGGGCACCATGTGTTCTATGTGGGTATTTCTATTCAGTTTTCAGCCTAAAATTAAACTAAACTAAACGAAACTAGCTTGAATTTAATTTTTATTTAGCCTAGCTTTGTTGTAATTTAGTTTACCTTAGATTTGGGGTAAAAAATTAGCAAAAATTACCAGATGGAACACGTGGCGCCCTCTGAAAACTCGGACTGAACTAATGGGGACGAATCTAACAGTTTCAATAGTGACTTTTTAGAGTTACAAATTCTCCTCCCAAACCCTGTAAATTCTTGGTTCTACTGAATCGTCCACTGCCGTTCTACTAAATCATACTATCTACTATATACTATGATTTTAAACTCTGCTAAATCATCCAATGTCATTTTAAGTTCTACCAATTACCTATTGCTCTAACATGGTAACACATAAAACCAGGTGGGTGGTTTGGTCGGTTTTATTTTTGCCGTAGAGTTTCTGACAGAATCAGAATACTTAGATCATTGTGGTTCAGTACTTTTGGTGTTGTGGCACAGTATATTCACCAATTCTCGTGACAGATAAGCAGGTGTAGCAAAGTCCACTGAATGGTACGTACTGCTAAGTAATACATTGTTATTATTATTACTGCCACTTTATCAATACAATTTCAAATTTGAAACTTTTCAAGATTTATTTATTTATTTATTTATTGGGAGTGATCACAATGCTGGAACAATGTAAAGTAATAAAGTAATGTAATAAAATAGCAATAAAACATTTTTAAATGCTTTGAAAATAAATGCTTGCTTATAGGTAGTCACAGCTAATGTAAGTTTTATAACAAAGAATAACAAGCATTTCATTCAACATTTTTAGTATTCCTCTTCTGAGAACAGTCATATTCTTTCACAACATCATAGAAATATCAGTTGATAAGTCCTAGCCATCACAATCACAGTAAAAATCCTCAGAATTTTGAATAATTCATCTTAATCTACTTCATAACATTTGAACCTTTCTCTTTACGAACGTCACAATTCATAGCTCATTTCAAAGCAAGTCAGTTTTTTCATATTTTATCAACGTTGCTGCCACCAGCGAATTGCGACAATGGTCCACTGCGAAATCCACCCTTACACAAACCATTCTTTTAATAAAGGATCATTCTAACTCTGCGTCGTACTAAACCATTTTCACTGTGATAATTTCACTCTAGTAATGGCATATTCATTACAGATTTAAAATTCATTTTGTATGACCTGTTGTGAAAATGTCATCTTATAGTGCTATCAAGGCGTAATTCAATTCTCATTTAGACAAAAGAAAAACTAATTTATTCCCACTGCTAACCTGTAAAAAAAAATATGGAACCGTTTCACTAATTTCCTGTTGCAATACTCAACCGCTTTACAAATTTCCTCTGTTGCAGGAAAGGTGGCTTGCTTCTAAACAACTTAAATGTGTTGATAGCTGCAGTTTTGATGGGTTTTTCTAAGATGGCCTTATCATATGAAATGATCATAATTGGTCGCTTCTTTATTGGTATAAGTTCAGGTATTGTACTGCAATTTTCTACGATACAGTGTAATTTGTGTGGTATTGTCAAAACATTGTAAACACCGCATTGTCATGTGCCATTGTGCATAAATATTTTTTAATAGCTGCGCAGTGACAGTAGTTGTCCAGCGTGTGTGCCTAAATGTTTTTAGGAAATAGTTGCACAGCATACTGTAGTTGTCCATCGTTTGCTGAGATGTTTTTAGGAGTTAGTTGCACAGCGACAGTAGTTGTCCATCGTATGTCTAGATTTTTAGGAGTTAGTTGCACAGCATACCATTACGCACACACACCATACCATTATGCACAGCACACCATACCATAATGCACGGCATGTCATTATGAGCGTAGATGGTTTCTGGAGTTAGTTACACAGCATACTGTAGTTGGCCTTCGTGTGAATAGATGTTTTTAGGAGTTGGTTGCACAGCATACTGTAGTTGTTCATTACGTGCCTGGACGTTTTTAGGTACTGGTTGCAGAGTATACTGTAGTTGTCCGTAGTGTGCCTGCCTAGATGTTGTCAGGTGTTACTTGCACGGTGTACTGTAGATGTCTGTTGTGTTCCTAGATGCCTTTAGCCGCAGTTCACTGTAGTTATACAACACATGCCTATATGTGTTTAGGAGTTAGGTGGGTGCACAGTGTACTGTAGTTGTCCATCTTGTGCCTAGATTGGGAGTTAGTTGCACAGTGTACTGTAGTTGTCCGTCATGTCCCTAGATATCTTTAGGAGTTATCTGCACAGCGTGCTGCAGTTGTCCATGTGGGTTGACCTAGATGTTTTTAGTAGTTAGTTGTGCAGAATACTGTAGTTATCCATTGTGTGCCTAGATGTTTTTAGAAGTTAGTTGTTCAGTGTACTTTAGGTGTCCCTTGTGTGCCTTGATGTTTGTAGGAGTTAGTTGCGCAGTGACAGCAGTTGTCCATCATTTGCCAAGATGTTTCAGGAATTAGTTGTGCAACACGCTGTGGTTGTCCATTGTGTCCCTAGATATTTTCAGGAATTAGTAGCGCAGTGTACTGTAGTTGTGCCTTGTGTGCGTAGATGGTTTTATGAGTTAGTTGCGCAAAGACAGTAGTTGTCCATCGTTGTACATACTGTAGTTGTCTACCTTATGCATAGTTTTTTTTTCTTGTTTAGCTGCACAAATATGTATAGTTGCATGGTATCTGGGGTAATTATGGCTTATACCCTGTATCAGATAAAAAATTCAAAGAGAGAAAGAACGGTTACGATTTCCCCATTAAACGTAGTGATACCGGAGCCAAAATAGCTGCCAACAACCTTCTTCTCCCACTAGTGATTTCTGAAAATTAACCATTAAGCTTAATTCCCGTTAAGCTAACTGAAAATTCCCAAGGTCTGCTGCAATACCTTGGCACAGACGACAAGAGGCTCCCTTTGCTGGGCAGCAAATACTCAACAGTGTCATGCGGTGGTGATGATAAGAGGGAACGAGCATTACCCCTCAACATATTTCTGTGTCCACCCATTGCCTCCTAGAAATTATAAAGAACAAAAAACACAGACGGCGGTCAGTCAACAAATTCTTCCTTTAAAGACCCGGCCGGACTATTGGATTTAAGGCTGCTCCTGGCATAAATTTTTTGTATACTGACGTTCCTTATAACGCTTACCAGCAATCTTGATAGTGTTGAAACATATTCCTGCCTTGGAAGCCCAATCCAAACACCTGGATGTAATTCCCGGATTCATGATATACAACATTTTTTTTTATCGTTATTCGCTGCTGTCATGTCATCCTTAGCTGTTCACATTGTTGGCTCCATTGTCTTTCTTTATTTATTACGGTTATTTGTCAATTTGCACCAAATGAAACGAGGTAACGAAATGAAACGAGGTAATTCATGACATGAAATACACTGAGACCGAGTCTTATAAAGGTAACTACAGTTTTGTAGTTAGCGATGAATTATTATTATTTTTTTTTCTTACAGGTCTCAATGCAGGGCTTGCTCCAATGTACTTAGCAGAAATCTCGCCACCACACCTGAGAGGAGCCATCGGTACAACTTACCAACTTGTCATTACCATTTCAATCCTCGTAGCAAATATCCTCGGTCTGCCACAATGCCTTGGCACAGAGGACAGGTGGCCTCTTTTACTGGGTAAGAAATACTGAACAGCCAGTTGTAACAAATATAGTAATTTGTAAAATGTTACGCAGTGGCGACGGTAAGTGGTGGAGGAGCATTCCCCCCTCCTCAGCATCTTTTTTCTGCCAACCCATTTCCTCCTAGAAATTAAAAAGAGTAAAAACACAGGTGATGGTCAGTCAACTAATTCGTCCTTTATAAATTCTTCCTTCACACACAGTAAAACAAAACAACGTAAAAAATGTAACAATGCTCTAAGAAATCTGTATGTTGGGTCACTACTATTTCTTTTATTTAATGACGGTGAAAGTTAAGTGAGAGGCATAATACATTACGTTCACATTTATCTTCTCAAATTTTTATCTATCTCATAATGCTATGTCTATGTGTAACTGAATCTAATGTCATTGTAATGGTACCCACACAAGTCTTTACGGCCTCTGAGAGGTAATGAGGAAATTGAAGTATAGTATTATTATTTTAAAAAAATACAGTTTAATAACTGTTATCAGCATTATGCCACAAGTAAAAGGACTGGGTTATTAAGCCCGCTTCTTCAGTCACTTATGCTGATTTGTTTTAAAGTGTGTCGAGGCAAGCATTTTTGAAGGAAGAACCTAGAAATTGTACAGCATTTATTTCTGAAAAAACAAAATAACAACAGCAATGGACAATAGGGCTCAAACATTTTTAAGCCTTAAGTTGGCTCCGTTGCCAAACAAACACAAAATAAAAATGGAAAGTCGCAATTCTTAAAAAAAAAAAGTCACCCACTCCGTGAAAACGTTGATTTTTGAAATTTTGGAGGCAACTGCTACATTTCTTCCTCGGCACCTTAACCTTAATTTTAACCTTCTTAACCTTTTTAACCTTAATTTTTACTTAATAAGAGGTTTATTCACTGGCCAAGCGCTCGTGGCACTTTAGTACTCTGAAGTGGACTAGAAAAGTCGGGAAAAACCTGACTGGCTGCTGGACTACCCTAACTAATAAAAAAAAATATTTCAGAAAGCCACTAACTTTCTGACTGCTTCGAGACTCATTTGCCACTTCTTTTAGTACCAACATTAGCTAAGTTTGGTTTAACAACAATGACACAAGTGTGTAAAATAATTTCGTAACAAGCTTACAAAAATTATTTTTCCATCCCAAAATTATGCCTAGGTTGATTTATGTACATCGTATATCAATACCAATGCTTTTCCGAGCCGAGCTTCCAAAAACTCACTCACTCGTTGCATAGCAACTTTAGGGAAGGAATTGATAGTTTTGCCAAAAATTAGTAAGGGTTTTTATCCCGGGTGCTGAATCTGAGAGCAACGGTGGTAGCAATTGCCCCCTTCCCTCACCCAAAAAAAGAAACATTAGTACTCGGTACATTGGGCTTTCCTGCGAATTGCTACCGGATAGTGTTGGTTAGATATATTTCAAGTAACCCTGATGTTAACAACAGTGGCAGCATGGGAATGCCATGTGAGAATATCCTTGTGTCCATTCACGACCTGAAACAACAAATATGAATAGGCCTACCTATAAACAAAGAATTCTTTATTAGTAACGTGAACAGAAAATGCTGGGTTAAAAATGGTTCAATTCAGGATTAAACAACAATGAAAAAATAACCTTCCAGAAGTGTTTGCCGGCTCCTCCCCCTCCCCCCCATTCGTCACTAAAGATCTGGAGCTCGGATAGCTATCGACAAATAGTGTTCTCGACTCGTAACCGGTTTGAAATAGTCCCACCTAAAATGTAATACATGATCGGAAGCCACACAAATTTACGCAATTTAAAATCATAATTACTCAGCTGAGCAAGATATGCTACAATACGTTATTACTTATATGATTTCTGCTCACTTTTCTGCACACCATTTTACCCAATGCGCTACCTCAAATATCTCCAATTATCTCCTAAATACCTCCAAAAATATTTGATGTAAGAATTCCATGATCGCACTCTTTTCTGTCTTTCACCAAAGTTCTCTTCTCACGGAATTTCAACTAGATCACAACAAAATAATAACAGATCAAAAGGACAAAACACACAGACAAGTACACAAAATCCAAATTCAGTTGAATATTCGACCTCGCTCACTCGGCCCAGCATATACCGCCACCATTTCCACTCCCAACATAACAAACGCAATCCATCCACTTCACATGAGCACTGGCCGCCATTGTAAACTAGCAGATGAATTCTGAAAACCGCTGTCAGATGACAAACAAACAAGTTAGCATCGGCAGCGTCCTTCGCAACGCTTCCCCAGTGTTGAAAACACACCAGAAAAAAACAAAGGAATTTACACGTTTTCTTAACAATCTAAATGAAAAAAAATTGTCTTGTAAAACAGTAAGAATAACACCTATAGAGATTATCGTGTATAATTTCCGTGCATCTTCTTTAATATATCCGTGATTAGCAAACAAAACCGTTTGGGATTTTGTGGTGCACTGGTTAGTGACACGCTTCAATTTCCTTCACAACCACGCGGAGACATATTGCCAGATTGCACATCCATTGCTTTGTTTCCCATCCGCGCCGTCAGTCATGGCAAAAATCATGGTCAACTTCGCCTTGGGTACTTATTTTGTAATTGCAAACATTTATTTTTATGCGTGCTTGTTGATTATTTTATAACAAGAAGAGTCCACACTGCCTTCAAACGTGTTCCTAAATTTTGTATGAGCACCATTAAAGTAATCTAATAGACAAAAAGTGAATCTCACCTTCAAATCCTTACGTTACTGTCTCTGTCATGATCACTACTGAATTGCGACAATTATTACAGCGTCTCCCTACTATGTGAAATAAGACCTCGTGGTGTCATTGCGTAGGCATAGACCGTTCGTTTGTTGGTTTTTCTTGAAAGATGCGCTTCGCCCGTAGTATTAAACTGCAGGAAAGCCATTAAGTAACTTAGTTTCGTTTAGATGCTCACTCGCGTAGCTCATTGCCACACGACACATCACGTTCGTTTAGGAAAAAAATAAAACGCACAACACAACTAGCGGCGCCGCACTGTCACATAAGTTACACATGCGGAAAATAATAATTGTATTTTTACATTTCTCATTATTTGGGGCCCCCCCTTTAGTGAGAGGCCCTGGGGCACTGCCCCGTTTGCCCCTGCCTCCCTGTGGCCTGGTAGCATGACAAAACTAGTTCAGTGAGAAAGAGAAAAAGTCCAGGGGAAAATCTAACGAGGGTTTGGCTAAGGGAATCGACTTAAATGTATCTTAGTAGGTTACCCCTGACGACTCGGCTCCCGGTACCACTCCTGAAGAATGCCTCCCAGACAATCACTTGTCACAGTGACTTCTGATCAAACCAAAAGGCCAAAGCATTTCCTCTGGCTTCCTAGAATACTTATAATTTGTAAATAAATGCGTTTAAGCTACTTTAAATGACTTGTAAATAATATGTGGCCTGCTTACCAATTTGAATATTCCAGTAAAAAAGAATTAGGCTTCAGAAAAGAACTAAATCCACCATAAATTCGAGTAAGTGCATTGCAGAAAAACCTACAACAGCCCGAAGGCAATGCGTAAACAACCCCATTGAATCGTCAAGAAAAAAGAGTGACACCAACGATGTTGCTACCTGTAGTGCTTCATCCTGACTGATTTATTTCAGGGTTGCTTTTACACTTTATAGTGAAGGGTTACCCTTGGCATCCATAAAAATAACAAAATATTACGCAACATAGAAACTTATAGAAGTAGAAAATGGAAAGATAGTTACCTATAAATGCAACACGCCCTACGATGGTGGCAAGCAAATACATGAAAGTTTCAGCAAAAGACGAAAATGCTGTGAGATTCCCAACATAGCACCGCCATCTGGGCAGTGGCACCTTTGTAATCGCAATAACACTTCCAACTAAACTCTAGCAGCCAGGAGGAGAAAGGCGATCGCTGCGTCCACACACCCTTAGCACAATTGAAAAGTTGCGAAAACAACCAAATAAGCAGACAAGGGAAGGACGAGAAATGAAAACTGCACTGACGATGGCACTACGCGTGTTTGTTTCTAGACGAGGTAGTCCTGCTCAAGCTTTTTGGCTGTTTTTTTTTATATCCCTTTCAGTCAATAATGAATTCTATTTTTTTTAAATTAATTTCTTTGAGCCCTAAGTCGGCGAGAGCCCCTTAAAACTCGTGTGGCTGAAGCGGCTTAATTTTGAACATTACCAGACTTTTTTGAGGGAAGAAATATCTGGTAAAGGGCGGAGCCAACCCGGGGATTTGAACCGGGAAACCTCCGATCATTGTAGGGTTTTTTTTATTTTTAAGTCCCATACTTAGGTCAGTCACTGGATTCGAACTGGCATCCCCTTGGTTTAGAAATGATATTGTTGATAACTGGGCTGAGGCTGCTCGCTTTCCTTGAGTTTCCCGGAGACCATTCGCGATGTTCATTGTGTGCATAGGGACTTATTTTTCACCTATCTTGTAGCAGTATTTTTCGGGACGCTGTGACTCAATTCAGGTAGCCAAGTCAGCCATCTGCCCTACATAACTAAGCTACAAGGGGATAATTACAACAGCCCTTTAGTGGATATGATTTTCTATTGTTTATTAGTGGAGCACTAACAGCTACCACTACACGTAATGTGATCTAGGGAATACTATTACAGAACAGTAGAAAAATACTGTCAATAGTACTAGTATTTGTAATGGAGCTGATGGAACTAATGCTGTTTAACCCATTTTATGGTAAAAATGCAATAATGTAGAGTGCAAGGAAACCTAAATACAGGCAACGTTCAATGGTGAATTGTAAAATGTTATGTGGTGCAAATAATTTTCTTACTGACTTGCAACTTGTCACGATTAACAAGGTTACCAAGTTTGGGACCATAAGAACTACTTATATAAATATTAAACATCCTCTGGACGAAGTTAACAGTTCAGCCAATTGCCCTAGAGGGCACCAGAGGTTCCATTTTTAGTTTCTGGTCACCTATGTCCTAAAGAAAATTTACTTCGTTACCTTGGCCTTCCAAGGTAACTTTGTTCCATAAATTCTCACTAACTACTAATTTTAGGCCTATTTATGCTAATGTAGGACTAATAACTCACTAGCCTAATTACAAGTGGGCCATCCAGTAGCGAGGCAACTTACTACTGGGGATGAGCGACATTTGAAATCTCGAGTTGAGTTTGATTCGTTTTGTAAATCTACTAGATCTGAAAAAAATCAGACTCAAATTTTTCGAGTTTCGCCAAGTTAAAAAAAAACCTTCATCGATTTTCTTCGATAGTATCTCTACTTAGAATTAGTGCGTAGAACATATGGAATAAACATATGGAATAAGTCGTGTAGTTAATATTACTTGTTTTCCTAAAATGTATAAATAAAGTCGTGTCATGTGCAGTGTTTTTGATACAGAAAACATGATTTAATTGGTTTAGCATACGGTAATTATATAAACTTACAACATCGTCTTCAAAATTCGAACTCAACTCGAAACTTGATGGAGTGTGTACATCAGATGACAAAAGACAGAGGCTGTAGTGGCATTATATTGTATTTACTGGGCAATCTTCTTACATTATAAACCAAAGTCTCATAGCAGAAATGAAGCACCGCAACGACGATGCCCCCCCCCCCCAAAGGGGAACAATGAAAACGTGCGTCAATTCTTTAGCATGAAGTTGAACCTGGGACGTTGTTGCCCTGACCAGAAGTTGAAATTGGTACATTGTTGCCTCGACTTAACAATTTGCTCTGCGCGGTCATTGCAAAGGCATGTCTTAAATGATGTCATGTACGAAGGACAGTTATTTTTCGCACGCTACAGAGAGTGGGGAGGGCCCTGAATGGGGAATGCCCGTTCGTGGGGCAGTGCTTATGTTAGAGCCACTATTTCATTGACGGAAAGGGAGTGTTACACAAAGAAAAATTTAATATTGCAGTGAACGTTCAGGCAGCACCGAGCAAAGACTGGGAAACAACCACGGGTCAACCAAATCCCGTTGCTGGTACTCCTATAAGAGAATCTCCCAACCTTTTTTTTTTTATACACGCCATAAAAACCCACAACAATCCGAAACGTCCAACCATACTCCCAACAATGAGTATCCTTAAAGTTGATACTAGCTTATGGTTAACATTAATAATTTACTCATGCTAACAAAACTCAACATTAAAAAGTTGAGCTCACACACCCTTTCATTCAAATCTTGCTATTTAGAATAAAAACAATGGCATTGCATTGTGTCACTGTGCCAATATGAACATTATCAACAGTTGATTTTTTTTTTTAATCTTTCAGGTATGACAATAGCACCAGCTATCTTTCAAATGGCAACTCTTCCACTCTGTCCAGAATCACCAAATTATATTCTGATTAATCAGGGAAAAGACATTCAGGCACAACGAGGTAACATATTTCTTTTTGCAGTCAGGTTGTAAATAATTTTCGTTTTTATTTTCTGGTAGTGGTAAGAGCTCACCTTTACGTTTCTTTTTCAGCTTTGACTTGGCTTCGTGGGACAATAGAAATCCATGACGAAATGGAAGAAATGCGGACTGAATCAGAAGCAGTGAAATTACTACCAAAAGTCACGCTTCGTGAAATGCTTTTTAATCCAACTTTGCGAATACCTCTTGTAATTAGTATGGTTGTGATGCTTTCACAACAGCTGTCAGGTATCAATGCGGTAAGTTGGACTTTGTTTGGCAAGAATTTTGCTTATAGTATTTTACTATACTGATGGATTGACTACACATTAACCAAAGATAGAGTGTTCCTCGCTTCAAGATTTGACATGTGCTTGCAATATTCGTAGCAAAAAGTTTTCACAGATTTATTTGGTAAAAACCTACAGTGTGTAATTTTTACAGTACGCTATGTATTCCGCAAAAGTGGTGGTTACTAGCTCGACAAATGGCCTCATGGGCTCAGGACTCAACACGAGCAGACGAACACGGTGTACAACTGTGTGAAACTCATCATTTATGTGGCTCGTATATCATCAGTGGACTCCCCAAGACCATAGTTATAAAACTGATGGATAAGAGAGATTTTCTATGATTACCTTGGCCATGGGACAGTAAGCTGCAAAATTTACTAAAGAGAATGACAGAATGACCAGTTGCTCAGCAATTTGTAACAAATGCAGGCATAAGCCGAAATGCATATCTCAATATCCCATACTTAAAACAAAAATAATCAAAAAATTCTGGCAAGTAACCAATACAAATATTAGGTGACCTTTGAGCAGCTATACTAGTTGACGTAGCATGCATGGCGAAACCATGTTGCCGAGTGTACTAATCAACACCCACTAACATACTAAGACAGTGAAAGCAGAGCAACATGAGACAACGCGTATAATTTGACACATACGATTAATCTTCAATAGGAAAGGGTCAACAGGTTTTTTTGCGCGATATCTCTCAATAGTGGTAAGATATGTAAATACTTCTACTTAAATGAAAAGAAATGAAACTTCAGAGAGGAGTTTTCAGAGTTGGTTTTTACAAAATTTCTACATTTTCACACCTATCGGGTGCCAAGTCTGGGGTTCCCTCCTGCTTGGGTTCCTGCTTGAGTCCAGGGTTCGCGTGGGGACTCTTTCGTGGTTCATTTGCGAACAGTGGTTGTGGCTGCTCGGCAGCCATGCTAATGTGCGAGGCAGTGAGAGATCAGTTGGTGTACAGGCGCGAATGCGTGCTGGGAGAAGGCCAACTGTGCGAGGTTGAATGCAGCGGTGAGTTTTGCAACTCTCACAGGGTGTTTATTTACTTGCTTTTAATTTTTATGTGAATTATTGAGTCAGGGTACTTTACCTGTGGACGCGTTCGGCTGGACGTGCCAGGTTCCAGCATGAAACAACGTGTGGACGCGCGAGGCTTCCAGTATGAAACACCGTCCGAGGGGGCGCGCTTATCATATACAACCTAAACAGTATCCAATTCTAACCTAACCTAACCTAACCTAACCAAACCTAACCTAACCTAACCTAAGCATTTATGAAACAAGTAAGCGAAATAACTCGCTGACGTCATAATTTGCTGACATCATAACTTGCTAACCTCAGCACCTGCCACCAGGATCGCTACGACTCCAGCATCCAACTCGTCCACGGGCATGCCCCTACTGCATCCAGCCTGTCGCATCCAGAGGTAAAGTACCCTATATGGAATTATTTGATTTTGATTTTGTAGCAGTCTTAGTCTTCAATTTATGCATGCCTATTATGAATTTAAGCTTGATTAAATGATTGGTTTCACACGAGTATTCATTAGGAATGTAATAGTGGATGACATCACCAAATCGTAGCACCATGTTAAAGGGATATACCTCCCAGCGCCATTTTTCTCGATCCTCCACATCAAGTACAGCCCCAAAGGTCTATTTCCTTACCGTTAGTCTTTCCCTTGCTAAAATTCCTTTTTAAAATGTGCCGTCTAGGAGATTTTCTGTTGAATATAATGGAACTTTATTTACTAACGACCCGTCACTAAATGATGCATTGCGCGCGTACAATAATCATGACGTTCCATCTCTGTGTGTACATCTACTAATTTTCTAATAATTACCATAAGATCTAAAATCTAATAGACTAATGCGGCAAAAATTAAAATTAATTATTCCAATAGATCGCCGAAGCAAAATTATAAGACACTAGTCTAGAAAATTATAAATTGTGATTTTAAAATACGAGAATCATTCCGGTTTTTGACGACACAATCTATGGGTTCACGCTGGCTGGACTATTAGGCGCAATGCCAATTGTGACAGTAGCTATGTTTTTCACTGCGAGGAACAAAGCTACCGTCTCAGTTGACCTTAGCTGTGGTAAATACGCGGATGTGATCGTCTCGTGGGTGTTGTTAGGCAGGCGGAAGGTTATAAGGCAGGCGGTATGTTGCTTTAAAGGCTATAGTCGATTTCCAAGTTCGATGACTAAAATTATGTTTAGTTTAGCTTTTCCTACTCAATCAGATTCCTACACAACTGTCAAAGCACATTTTATGTCAGTTGTGTAGGAATCTTACATTTTAGTTTAAAAAAATTATGAAATGCTTATACTGTTAGGTTAAAGTGGCACTATCACCGATTGAAAGTCTGCAGAATCTGGCAATATCTAGCGCTACCTAGTACTGTCTAGCACTGACTTGCATTAAGCAAAGGAATGCACAGCACCATTTCTTTTAACGAAACAAACAAGCCACGAGCCTCCTTGGCTATTGAGTGAAAATTTGGTACGCATGCCTCATGCCCCTGGGAAAGAGCTGTAAAGATTAACGCTATCACTGCAAATACATAGCGCAATGGTATTTTCGCTCACTTTTCAGTCGGTGATAGTGCCATTTTTACTCATTTTAATAGCAGATTCTTAATATTTTGCCTCATTCCCGTTTCAGGTCATCTTCTTTTCCACGGATATTTTCCGATCGGCAGGTTTAACGGATGAAGTAGCATTGTATGCCACATTAGGAATGGGATGCATCAATGTCATGATGACCGTAATATCCCTTATTCTGATTGAAAAAGCTGGACGGAGGACCTTGCATTTAACTGGTCTTACAGGAATGTTTATCTCTACAGTTCTTCTAACTGTTTGTCTTTCATTTAAGGTAAGCATTTTACTAGCTTTAAAAATTAGTTAGTTCTTCAGTATGGACTAAGCTAACAAATTAAACTTTTTTTCTAGGATGAAGCTCCTTGGGTGTCGTACGTTTGCATCGTGCTCGTGTTTGCGTTCGTTATAATGTTTGCAACTGGACCTGGCTCAATTCCATGGTTCCTTGTGACAGAACTATTTGGCCAAGGAGCACGGTCCTTAGCCACCAGTATGGCTGTAGGAGTCAACTGGAGTGCCAATTTTGTTGTCGGCTTGACATTCCTACCATTGACAGTAAGTTGCCATTTTTGGAGAAGGGTTTCGGTCACTGCGAAGCGAGACTTTGTCTGATATCAGTTTCCTCAGATTTTTTAAACTCAGATTTTGGTCTCGTCTTGTCACCGTTTTAGCTCGGTCTCATTTTAATAAGTCTATGTATTGTAAGGGCCGGATTAATGGGGGTGCTTTGGGTGCTTGGAGCACCGGGCCACATACCGAAAGGGGCCTCATGGGCACCTCACGGTCACACAAAAAATAAAATATGGTACTATTTGAAATTTTAACAAATTTGTACTTTACTGTTTTACAAAAAATATATTGTTAAAAACAGGGAACTTTTTTTTTATTGTGGAACCGGAAGGGGTGGGTGGGGGAGGCCACAATAAATCTTAAGCAAGGCCTCTACGAAGCTTAATCCGGCCCTGTGTATTGGGCTAGCGAAGGTCTAGTATAGGTTTGTAGTTCTAGTGTAGGTCTTGAACTGCTTGAATTGCTGAAAATATTTTCATAGGTGAACAAATTAAGTCACAGTAGTCTAGAAGTTTTTATCACAAAAGGAGGGTTTAACAATTAGGGGAAAAAATGTTAAAAACAAAATTACTAAATAGCGTTACAGGAACCTTCTTTTGAGTTTGATGGTTGAATAATTTGTCCCTCAGTTGGATGCCTCATGCTCTTGTTGATTGTGACAGGTAAAATATCCTAAGCCTTTCCTATTGGAATTACCTAGCAAAATTGTCCCTCTCACCTTCTGGTGACGTGCCTTTGGCTAGGAGCATGTCAGACATTCAAAGGTTTGTCACACAGATACCACAAGATATTGTACTGCATTTTCAGAAAGCCGATGCTTTCTATCTACGGGCTGACAATCATTTAGTAATCGTGGCTGTTGTATCGCTTCCATTGCTGTTGTGTTCATTCCGTTATAAAAGCAACAAAAGTGGTGCAACAGCAACAAGGACATTTTACGTGCTAGCCCATATACAGAAAGCATCAGCTTTCCAAAAATCTGCTGCAATCTCTTGTTTTAACGGTGTGGCAAGTAAATGAAAAATAATAAAAACAACGGGTATTGCAATTTAATTGTCAAAAAGGGAAAAATGCAGCAGAAAATGTATACAGCAGTGTAATAAATAGAGAAATACACGAAACCAACATTTCCTTCATGTTCAAGACAACAGAAAACAAAAATTGACTTAGTCTGCAACAGAAAGTGGAATGTAGGAAAGAAACCTTTGAAGTTTTCTATTCAGCTAACCTCGTGCCAATTATCTCATGAAAATTATTTTTAAGTAACTAACGAATAATTAATTAGAAACTGGACAAAAACCCTATCACACTTTATTGAATGTAAATTAACACCCAAATAATTTAGTTTTGCATAGTCTACCAGTGTTTTTTTGTACCCAGATTTGCCATTATTTTATGTTTTCTTGGCAGTGTTAGTCTCGGACTCATCTCAAATTGTCTTTGGCTTAGTCTTTTCTCAACATATCGAATTCCAGTTATTTGTATAGATAATGTCATAGTATTCATTGTCAGGGAAGACTAGCAAGAGATAAAAAAAAAGCAGAAAGCCAAAAAGTACTTTAGTAATTAAAAATACAAGGGTTTAAAACATGTCAACCGGAACCCATCTGCTCTGCTGTTATTTTATTAATTTTTAAGTTGTTTGACATGTTTTAAACCCTTCAGTTGAAAACG
The DNA here is from genome assembly GCA_023313725.1 of Lithobius niger. Lineage (NCBI taxonomy): Eukaryota > Metazoa > Arthropoda > Chilopoda > Lithobiomorpha > Lithobiidae > Lithobius > Lithobius niger. The sequence goes on along the minus strand of JAHWFP010223364.1, from coordinate 10,662 downwards.
GTTCTGAGCTAGGAACTCAAACGTCACGACTGCGTCTTTCACCTGCACTTGATGGCTACTCTGTTTATATTTTTGAGCCTGGGAAACAATTAAGCCCAAAAGTGTACGCCTAAAAGAATATAATTTTAACTTGTTGTACTTAGAAGGTTATATTCATTAACACTGCTACCGCAGAATCCGATTTATGGTACAGCTTTGGAGTTTAAGAGCAGAGCAATCCAATAAATTCGAAAGATTTCAAGTTTACTTGCATAGAAATTGAGTCACAAAGGTTATCACTAGAAAACAGCAGATTTTAAAAAGTAATACAGGGTTGGCTGAAAAAATTGTCACATAGTTTGATTGCTGACGTTGGAAAATTTTATACAAAGAAAACTAAAAAAAAAATCTTTCCCTATGAAGAAGGGCTTTTTGTTGTCCAGTCACTCTCACTACTTGTGATAGAAGTTATAACAAAGTAGGCACTCGACCCAGCATGAAAGAGGCAGGCGACAAAGTGAGGCCAACATGTATGTTTATAAACATGATCTGTGTGGGTTAGCTACGTACACAAGTTTGAGACAACCAAATACAGTTTTTAAGAATTGCAACAGTATTGTTAGGAAGGTACCATAGGCCTCGTGTTAAACGAAAGCACGCACAAGTCGAAACACCTGTTTCTAAGGAGTGCCTGTTTTTCTGAAACCTAACACTAAACCATGGTGCTTATCCGAAGTTCGGCACCTGGCTACAATGTCGGGAAAAATTATGCTGCAAGCTGTGGCACGCAGCATAAGTTTCTGATTTCATTGTTTGGGGTAGTCAAATTCTTTGTATTCACACACATAGTTATATATACCTGTAAACTACAGCTTTAGTTGTTAACCCATAACCGCCTGAAAGAAATTTCAGACCCTTTTTTTTAGAGTCCATATTACTCGGGTCGGTTCTCGGATTCGAACCGGCATTCTCTTGGTTGGGAGCCGACGACGCTGACCACTGGGCTGTGACTGCCCGCTTTGCTCGGGATCCCCGGGGACCCCTCACAAAGCTCGCGCTGGGACTTATTTTTCGCCATTATACGTTGAAGGCGTACGTTCGTATCTAGGCGGTTATGGGTTAATTAACCTTTTCACAAACAAGTCAGTTGTGGTGACTTCTTTTATGTCCCGTGTGAAAGTTAGGTTAGTCTTGGGATTCGAACTGGCATTCACTTGGTTTGGAGACCCCGGAGACCCCTCATTTGGGCAATACGGGCATGAAAGGGTTATGATAGGCCAAAAAAAAGCATGGTTTAGAACTTATAACAGTAACCAACGATTCATTACCCAGAAAACAGTAACTCATACTTGCTAACTTGATTTACTTTGTCCTATTTAAATTTTGTGATTTTCTGGGTTTATTTTCTAACCCACAAACATTGCAAAACAAGAACAGATTCCTCTTTCCAGCTGAACTGTACACCTGGAACTTTATTGCCGTTGGTATGGGTAACAATATTATGGTCTTCTTTATAAGCGAGTTAATGGGAAAATGTTAGAACATTTCAAATGATCTATTTTCATAGTACAAGTTCCTTTGTAAACACCCGATCTAAACTACATAACTCTGTTTACTTTATGCCGCTAAAACTTCTTACTTGACAGCAACCAAGAGCATTTTAATACAAACTTTGTAAAAGAACTTAAAACACGTTCCAACCTCAAAACTGAAATTTAAATAAAAGAAACAACCAATGAAAGTAATACGTTGGAAAAATGAACAAAATTAAATTTAGAGATATTGCTTAGTGATTAAAGAAAGATTAAGTAAGGTCATATTACAACCTGGCTAGCATCTTAAAATTATTATGCGGAAGTTAAGGTCCTTTACATTTTTTAGAACCCTTTCACAAATTGTTGGATTTAGATCATCAGCGTGAAACCAGTCAGGAGTCACCGAAATAGTCTTTGGAATATACTCATCACGTCTTTCTTTCATTCCAGAATGCTTTGGGGCAGTACACATTCCTTCTGTTTGCTGGTTTACTAGCCATCTTTTGGATTTTCACGTACAAGAGAGTGCCAGAAACTAAGAACAAAACAACAGAAGAGATTGCTGCCCTTTTCAGGCAAAAAGCTTATCAATGAACAGAATGCATGCGCGAGGTGACACATTGAAGTTGTGAAAGTGGACAATTAAGGAATACTTGTCGCTGGAGGACAAGCGCTAGAAGATTCGGTGTAGTATCAAGTAGACCAGTGATCTCTATCGTGGAAATAGAAGTAGTCTTAGTTCTGTTAGACTCGTCAATATGTCCACAAACACGTAGAGCCGAGATTTTTGGTTAGCAAAAAGTGAACGAATTCATTCCTAGGAAGTGAGTGAGTTTCAGGAGTTGAACGATGGAACTGTGATTTTAGACTGCGTATACGGTAGGGATAACGTGTGATAACATTTTTTTTAGCAATATGTACAGTGTATATTTTTGGATGCATGCATCACTGATCAACTAAAGATTATGTATAATGCTCACTATGACTGTATGGTAATTGAAAGATTTTAATTTTAATTGAAAGGACAATAGCTTTTAGTTTTGTTGAGAAGCAGTTAGATCAATGCACACTTGTTGTTGAAGACTATTGTAACGTTCAGGGAGTTATAAACTTGTTTAAATGGACCCATATCATGCTTGTATATTTGTCGTTACATTACTAAACAGTTGTTTGTTGCAAATTCATCAGCAACGGAATGGTGAACCCAAATAAACAGAGTTTTAAGGCTGTTTTTTATGTATCTGTTTTCTTGCCATTATGTATTTATTTAACCGTTTTTTGCTCTTTGGAGCAAACTCTTTGTGGTTAGCACGGTGAGGGAGTGTGATAACTCAAGATTATGGACCATTTTTCTTTTTGATTTCTTTGTCCATAAAATAATGTTCTCTATTGTTTTCTACGTATATTTCAGTGAGGTACTGTATTAACATATTTCCTGTAATGCAATACACGAAGAGACACCGTTCATTACCTAGTTCCTTATAGTGTACAATGTATTAGTTACTTGTGCATAGTAAAGTACAACAGTGCTGTCCTATACTATTACACTTGTCAAGGCACTGCTCAGAGCCCTGAATGACCAGTTTCATTGTTTTACATTGTTTTAAATATTGTTATTGGGCAACAATGCAAATCAGCCAATGCCAGCTGCAAAATGTTGGTTGAGATTAAACAGATGCCTATGATGCAGGAAATAACAGTTGTTCACAAAAATTAAACCATCAGAGTTTCCCCTAGAAGGCAAGAAGGGAAAGAAGGTTTTATGGTGGTTAGGGAGATGTGCTGTCTGAGTGAAGGAAAACCAGGAAAACTAAGACTACTAAGTATACACAAAACTGTAATTAAAGAAACTTACTTTGATGAAGCATTGACGTACACATGACGTGACAATGATATGATCCGGGTTTCACCATAAATCTTGCAGTTGAAAACAAACGGGAAACCGGGATGACATCAATAAGCGAATAGTGACAAAATACGTTGTCATCTAAACATTTTTTACAGTGGTAAGGGAGTTGCACTGATTGAGTGAGGCGAAGTGAATGCCAATCAACATTTGTTAGCCAGTATGGGCAAAATTGTGATTTTAGAAGAAACTTACTTTCATGGAGCATGGACATACACATGACCGACAAAACCACACGTTTATTGTACCAGTCCGGAAGATGGGCTTCTCCTACTCTATACAACAAGACTGTTGAACTCAAGACTACTACTAGTACTCTTAACTGTGTTGAGTAAGTAAGAATCCAACAATCGCTTTAAGACCATACAAGAAAAATTGTTTGGTTTACGGGTGAGGTTGCAAATTGAAGCACCAGGCAACCAGGCATTTTATTTTATTTTTTATTTTATTTAACTGACCAGATTCCTTTGACATCTATCTACCTCAAAGCCGAAAGAGTATACACTCTGCCTAAAAAAAAGTACAGTATTCTGCTAATATGTTGTTTATGTCATCTAGTGTTAAAAAATACTTTAGTTTTTGCCCAAATAACTTCTTAGTGGTTTGGGCTAGAGGTTTGAAATTTGCACCACTGAAACGCTCGTTTCGAGCCGGTTAAAATGGTATACTGGAATGGCAAAAAACGGTCAAAATTGGGCGAAAACATGATTTTTAGCAGGTGAACCAAGATTGAGACAAAAAAAATCAACCCGGGATAATTTTAGGCACCCGCACGCACCTGTAAACCAAATAAGTAACTTTGTATGGCCTAACAATCACCT
>JAHWFP010223363.1:0-16238 GCA_023313725.1 Lithobius niger | reverse complement strand
TTTATTTTCGATCTTTCACTAGAAATTATTCCCCAATTTCCCCCAATTGTCCCCATTTAAGTTACGTCATGCCCCAAACAATTCACCAGTATTCATCTACATCACATTAGTTTAAAGCAGGGATTTGTGTCGTGGCAGGCGAGTGCAACATCAAAATTACTGACCATTAAAACATCTATCAGCAATGAATCTGCTCTAAATAACTTTCAACTTTTCACCATCGTTTGCTCACCACATCAACATAACCGCCCCAGTCAAACTCCCTGCAATTTGGTGCATTCGGCAAATAAGAATGGAATTGTAAGAAGAAAAAAAAAAAGGCAAATGTAATGCAAATAACGTTTAAAAAAAAAAAACGTTCCAAACCTTTTTCTTCATCGTTTCTGAGTGACATAATATTATGAAAAGGAAATTATCAGTAGTTATTTTCGGTCAGTTATTAGCTAAAGAATTCCTCCCTTTCCCTGTCCCTCACTTCAAATAAGTAGGCATGGAGGAAGGAAAAACCCATGGTTACCATTTTCGGGTAACCAGAGTGCGTGAAGAACGAGGATTTAAACCAGTAACTACATCAACTCCGGGAGAAGAAATTTCAAAAAACCCAGCGATGGAGTATCACAATTTGATTGACTTGTGCACGGGAGAAATGGATCTGGCAACCAAACCAGCGTTAGGAGCAACATTGGATGTCCAAGGTGGAAGTAACTCCATAAATTTTGGCAATATTTCAAGTCCTAGTCCTCAAAATCCGTTTCATCAGTCCAACCCATTTTATTCCGACTTTCTACAACAAACCATTCACGAATTACCATCTCAAGCGTACTCAGGTATTCACCCAAGAACCAGTCACAGCCTGCCCATAAAAAGGGTTACCAGAGAAGTGTATGAAGCAGGAAAATTTGTGGAGCTGGATGAAGAAGAAAGAAATTTACCATCTTGTAGGGGACCACGCCATGTGCAAATTCAATCAGACTGTTTATTGCCTAGAAGAAGACGAGAATCTGTACCCAATAGAGAAGCTGATTCCACATCTGAAGCATTATCACAAAGAGGAGAAACTGCATCAGAAGCAATTGATATCAGCTCTGGGTCTGAAGAGGAAGGGTCTGAAAGGACATGGACCAAGAACAGTGAAGTGGACCAGGCAACAGGTTTGGACAACTTCACCTTGAATCTGACTGCTGATCAACTAAACTCTTTACTCCAGTCATTGCCCGTATCAAACCAAGGAAACACAACTTCCAAAAGACGCTCGAATCCAATTCTAGGGTCACGTAGAGAGCCAATCACACCACCGCTGAGATTATCTGCACCTCCAGCAATATCAACTGCTAGAAGAAGAAAAATCCATGGAGCACAGTCAACCAGAGGTCCATTGGATCAAGAAATTTCAGATGGGCAGCTTTCAGTTCACATAGATGTGAGCAAATCTCCAAGTGACATTTCGTCATTATCAGACCACGAACGGCGCCGCAGGTGTGATGATTGGGTAAAAAATGTAAGTTGTCCCAGTGTAGATTTAAGGTTGCCTGTTGAACCCTTAAATTTAACTGACCCCTTTAATGCCTCCAATCAGGCAGTATTCTCAGGGAGTGAATTTTCCCCTTATAAACCAGTGAATAGGGAAGTAGTAGTTGATTTTGGTAGGAGTGATGTAGATTCCACTGTTTCCAGTCATGTGAGTAGGGATTATACACGTCAATATCCACATGAATTAACCAAGTATTTTCCTGAGCATGAATTTGATGAGCACAGAAAGGGTCCAGTTAAACTAAAAAAGGGTTAAAGAGGTAACCTGCCCTAAAACCCCTCACTCTACAACGACATCAAGTACAGTTTGTAAACCAGTTAATATGACTTTGAAAATGCGTTCCGGCTCTGAAATAACTAATACAGGGTCCCAGTCAGAATCAGTTAGGGATGAAGTCAAAAATATGAGGGCTGAAATGGCAGAAATGAAACAATTAACCAAGGCACTGCTAGATTTACAATTGTCTAAAAAGAATGAAGTTGTTGTTAAGCCTTTTACCAATGCAGATTCTGTGTTAAGTCCAATAATTAACCATCTTGAATTTCAAAACAAGCCAGAAGGACACCAGTCAACACCAGCACCAAAGAGAGGTTTAGACATTAAATTTAAAGCTCTGGACATGCCAAAATTCAGTGGCTTGTCTTCAGCAACTCCAGCCTTCGCATTTTTGACTGAACTGAATAAAATTAAGACCATAAAAGGTTATTCTGATGAGGAATTCTTAACCAGTTGTGTACCCCTAACATTAACCGAGCAAGCTTTTAGTTGGTACCGAGAACAGCCTCCATTCAATTCTTACAGAGAATTTGTTGCGGCCTTTAAGCATGCCTTCCATCCACCGAGTAAGAATCGTCGTCTTATTGCTACATTAAGGCAAACCATTCAAGGCCATAACGAGGGTTTCCAATCGTACTTTCAGAGATGTGAGGCTATAACGAAACAATTGGATGACAGTTACTCTGTAGAAGAGATTGTAGAAATAGTCAAGCAAAATTTATGCGAGAGATTTCAACCATACGCATGTCAAGGGGATTTCTCAAGCATGATTGACTTTTACAATTACGCAACCAAAATGGAGGTGTATTTAAGGGCTAAAATGGATCAGACCAACAGTTCATCTGGTAACGCATTTTCTCAGCCTTCTTACTCAAACGTGACTTATCAGAATAGGACTCGTTCCGCCGATGTTGTAAAGGTTTCGGCAGCCGGAGAAACTGCGGTGACGGCTCCACCAGTAAACAAACAATATTGTCAGCTTCATAACACTTCTGGACATGATGCCAACAGCTGTTATCAAACTAAGCAAATTACAGAAGCTATAAGAGTTAGTAAAGTTTCAATTCCAAACTTACTTAACAATTTGAGCTCTCCACTAGTGGGAACACCAAGTAATTTTAAATCGGTACAAAATAGTCAAGTGGTACCAACTATACCAAAAACCACTTCTCTTTTTGCTAATGTTGACCAAACTGAACCTGGTAAGGGTCAAAGACAACAAGTAACCTGCTCAGAGTGTTATAAAGTTGGACATGTTGCAAAAAAGTGCTGGATTAAATACCCAGAATTAAGACCAGCATGGGCTCAACCTGCAAACACTACTGGTGCAGGGAATATTAGCCAGATTCCTCAAACAATGTCGGGGCTAAACCCTAATGCACAATCGTACCCAAATGCATAAGGCGCGCCGTTAAAGCTGGTAATACGGTACCGTCGCCGCAGAATTATTGGTACGGGGGCCAGCTACCCGATGACCCTCGACGGATACCAAGAGGGTTAAGAGCTGAGCGACCAAAAAAGTTAGATTATTTTGACCTCCCCGAAATTTTGCAGGGACCCGAGGAACCCCAAAATAGCCCCTGTGGTTATGTTGGTGTGCGAATCGGGGACGAAATTGCTGACGCCCTGCTAGACGGAGGGTCGAGCTTAAGTTTTGTACACGAGGGCTTACACGATGACCTTATAGGCCTTGGGTTCAAATTTAGAAAAAGGGAATACTGCATTCGGTATGCAGATGGGCGTTGGGCCATTTGCCCTGGGTTTTTCGTAATACCAATCCAAATTAAGACCCATTATTTCACCTACCCTTTCATTGAAATGCCTAATGTAATCCAGCCATTAATTTTAGGTGCTGACTTTTTGACCTGGTCAGGCATGATCTTAAACTTTAAGAAGAATTATTGGTTTTGGCACCCCTATAAAGGTGATGTGTATGCTCTTCGACGCAACCCCTTGCGCTTGCTTCCCCCTGCAGTAGGTGCGATAGTTGGCAATGCAGAGCTACACCCAACATTGGAGGAGATCCGTGAGAAAGTTGATAAAATTACTCTATTGACTCATGAGCAGAAGGAAGAACTTTTCAGCTTATTAATTTCTTACCGTCATGTGTTTTCCACCAGGGTGGGTAAATTTAAACATTGCCCAGATATGGTGATTGATACTCTAGGAGCTCCTCCAGTAGCTTGCCGTCCTTACCCCCTAAGCTATTTAGGCAGACAGCAGGTCGCTGCGCATATTAAAAACATGCTTGACATGGGAGTAATAGTTCCGGGTTTCAGTGAGCACTGCTGTCCAGTTTTTTTGGTGGCAAAAAAAGACGGACGGACGAGGATGGTGATAGATTTTGTCCCTCTTAATAAATCTTGCCCACGGGACAAATTTCCACTGCCACTCATTGATTCCCTCATAGCTCGGTACGATAAATGTCCCTACCGATCAAATTTTGATCTTCGTGATGGCTATTGGCACGTACCCCTCGATCCCGAGAGTGGTAAAAAGGCATCATTTGTAACAACTGAAGCTCAGTACATTCCGCTTCGCGCTCAATTTGGGCTCCGGAATGCCGGGGCAAATTTTTGTCGTGCTATGACGCAATGTGTTGAACCTATAAGCCACCTAGGAGCCAGTTCTTATGTTGACGACTTGGGATTGGCCAATAGGTGTTGGAAAGATCATTTGATAGGCCTGGAAGCTTGCTTGTCCATGATGGGCGAAGAAGGCTTATCAGGGCACTTTCAGAAAACTGAATTTTGCGTTAAGGAACTATTAGTCCTGGGTTATTTGGTGACGGATGATGGTGTTAGAGCAAACCCAGCTAAAGTGCTGATTTTGCAATCTTGGCCTGTACCAAGAACTGTAAAAGAGGTACGTAAGTTTGTAGGCCTTGCGTCGTGGTTTAGAAAGTTTGTGCCAAGATTCGCTGAACGGATCTCGGCATTGACAGATATACTGCGTGATAATAAACAAAAGCAACTCACGTGGGGCATTAGAGAAGAGGAGGCGTTTAATAACATTAAAAGTGCTTTATTGGACGCACCAATTCTGTGCCACCCTGATCCAGCTAAGCAGTGGATTTTATACGGCGACGCAAGCGGAACTGGAATTGGCTGTTTGTTATGCCAGAAAGCACCAGACAGCGACCATACTGTCACCGTGGACATGGCGTCACGGAGACTGTCAGCAGCTGAATCTCGTTATACCTGTTCTGAACGTGAGTGTTTAAGCCTAGTTTTTGGATTAAAAAAATGGCGCCACCTTGTAGAAGGAGGGGACATACTTCTGGTAACGGACCACTACCCGCTAACTCTAATGGACGTCAAGAAAAATACCAGAGGGCGTATTGCCCGATGGCTAGTATTCTTTTCTTCATTGGAGGCAAGGTTGGTTTTTCAGCCTGGCCGACTAAATGCCCCAGCTGACAGTTTGTCTCGTATGCACGAAGGAAGCGCTCCTCCTGACGAAGGTCGTATGAATCCGCCACTAGTGGAAGTCAAATTGCCCAATGTCAATCGTCCATTTTATGTGTTCAACAACGATTGTTTCAACTGTAACATCGAGGTTGCGCAGGTAACAGTGGAGATGATTGCGGCGGAGACCCAACGTGACGAATTCATGAAAACACTCTCGCTCGCTTTGCAGGGGAAACCCTGGAAAGCCAGTTCAGTTGCTGTACAGAGATTTGTAGACAAGTACCTGGATAAATGTATCTTTGACCAACAGTCAGGTGTAATATATTGCGAACTTGCTCACGATACTTTTGAGTCGTCCAATTTAAAAATGTTTATCCCTCGCAATTTGCAGAGGCAAGTGTTGGAGCTGAATCACAGCACAATTACGGGAGGCCATTTCGGAGCTCGTAAAACCTTAGCTCGCCTCAAAAGGCTAATGTACTTTCCTAGATGAGTAAATTAGTTCATAGGTTCGTCAAAACATGTCATTCGTGCCAATCACATAAAGGCCATGGCTTACGAACCCTTGGAAAATTACAAACCATCCCTCTAACCTATCCTTTCCACACTTTGCATTTAGATTGGAAACAGGGTCTTCCTATGACCAAAAGTCCACGCAAGAATCGTAATATACTGGTGGTATCCGATTTGTTTACCGGCTACTTATTATGTTTTCCTTGTAGAAAGTTTGATACGAAAACGCTTGTTACCCTTTTGATAAACCGGGTATTTCCCATTTTTGGTATCCCGAGGAAGGTGGTTTCGGACAACGGACAATCGTTTATAAGCGATATTAGCCGCGAGTGCTATAGGCGTTTTGGTATTAAGCAAGCTGTTACCACCCTTTATCACCCAGCGTCCAACAGCCCAGCCGAGCTCCATTGCAAGAAGCTCGGGCGGATGGTCGCACAATTTTGTGAAGGTAATCCAAGAGATTGGGATGAGAAGTTGCCATTGTTTATGTTGTCTATCAACTCCTCGGTTGACTCAAGGACCGGCTACACTCCGGCTTACTTAAATTTCGGTCGAGAATTAGACATTGGTACTGAACCCCCCATCTCTGAAACCTTGGATCGACCCCTTCCCTTGTGGGCTGCCACGCTTACAAGTAATCTACGGAAAACTTTAGCCCGAGTACGTCGGCTACGACAATCTGACAGAGCGTACGAATATGCTAAGCTCAATGCCCGTATACCCAAACCCTTGGAATTCGCCAAAGGTGACCGGGTTTGGATCAAAAGTCATTTTAAAAGCAGCAAACATTCATACTTCGCTGCCAAAATGCAAGTAAAATACACTGGTCCTTATGTAGTGGAGGAGAAAATTTCTCCCCAAGTTTATAAGGTACGCGAGGTCTCGACTGGACTCCTTCAAAAAGGATTTCAGCATATTTCTAACATGAGACCAGTAATTGATGAGATCCCCGGTGAATTTGGTTAAATTCCTTGAATGGGCACATAAAGATATTTGTTCGGATATTACATCTCCACTTTAATTTGCCAGTCCAGACGGCCTATAAGGGGAACGTTAAAATATCTAGGTTGGCAAAATGATTGATTTTTCTGTGTTTAATTACGTTAAATTAATTTTATTTATTTTGTTAAATTCATTTGCATGGATTATTTGCTTAGCATACAAAATTTGATACTCATCATTTGTGTGTGGTCTGGAAAAACACCAGTATAAAGTAAAACCACACGTTTGGAGACCCAAACCTCTTTATCAAAAAAATCCCCCCCATTAACTTCAGCACAATGAACATAATTAGCTAGTGAGTTAATGTTAACCATGAAATATGGGTATTTTCCAGTTTATGTGTAAGTTCAAGAAGGCCTTGGCTTGAAGTTAACTCTCACTAAAAACTCTTGAATTTGCCCATGAATGCTGTAAAATATTAAAACACCATACTTTCAGTTTTCATGTTGACAGTAAAATATTTTGGGACTTGTGTTAACTCGCGCCAAACTCGATTTCTGTCAACTAGTTCCCTCAAAATTTTAAACAAATGCTTAATCGGGCCGTTCTGATATGCAAAAACTTTGCAACAGCGTTAAATCGCGGCAAATATTGCAAACAGATCAGGACTGCGTTAAATCGCGCTGATTTAGTTTGAAATGTTGTTCAGAATCACTCTGAACTAAGCATTTATGAATTTTCAATTTGGCTACGATAGGGACGTCACTTGAGACGGTTAGTTTAATTGCTGAAGACTTTTGGACCCCTCTCCTTAACAGATAGGTTCATCAGTTTTGACTATAGGTTAGCGGCCTAAATGTGAGATCGCATAGGGCACCCTAACACCACATATTTTGATAGCCCCTATACTAAAACAAATAACCAATTTTGAATTTGAACCTAGTTATGTCCCTTTATTATTTGATTTATTCGTTCCGGGCAGAGTAGTTTTTGTTTCCTGTTTCGGGAAACATATCTCCCAGTTCGTATTTGACGCAGGAGGATTCGCCAATTGATGTCAACGAGCAATTTAATAAGGAGGGCCGAATTTGCGTGTCCACCGGTGACGGACTGTGCCAACAGTAAGCGGCTGTATAGCCAATGAAGCTGATTGATTGCGGCACTGCACTCGTAACCAGCATGAACTGCAGTGAAGCCCAGTCCGGATCCGTACTCACTTACGGACGACAGGAGATGGATTCTAGAAACCCCGCTGGTTTCCCCTCCCCAGATTTTGTCGAAACGTAACAATTCGCTTCGTTCAGCGAAATTAATTAACCCCGTTTTGACTCGCAAGCTTTAAAATTAAGATTTATTCCCATAACCCTAGCTGATTATTTTTCCTAAACCGCTGTGATCATTTACAGGTGGATAATTGTTTTGCCAATGGACAGCTTTTATCACGTGAATTAAAACATTTTACATAACGCTGAGATATTGATGCAAAGGTTGATTTTTAAAACAATTGCTATTATATACAACACAACCTTGCTATATGCCATGTACTTTTTTCGTTACAATTTATGCTGCAATTTGTAATTTGTTCAGGATACTAACTTTTCCCACGAAATAACTCATTTTGCTAAGGTAAGCATACTTAATTAGAAGTCACCTGTTATTTATTGAAGTAATGACTTTAGTTTTTAGTAAAAGTTCTTACCAGTTTGTATTATCCTTTTTTTTAAGGTTTTTAATGACAACATTGCAACCAAACGGTGACTGTTTACCACCAAGCAGTAACTCCTTTTATTTATATGGTAATAGAGTTAATGAATTTGACGCAATGTCACTTGGAACATAATAAGGCTAGTTGAATTTCAATATTTTTCTTGGAAAAATTTACGCACCATTTATATTTTTCTTTTTAGAAGCTTGTTTTCAATTTGGTTAAACCATGCGTATTGACCTACCGAATAGAAGTGTTTTCACCTTACATCTGAGAGTTAAAGGCTTTAATGCTTTTACAAAACCAAATCAGTCTCAATAAAAACAAAGTCAATAGCTTCAAATGCTTATGGCATCAACAACCGCTTTTTTTCAATACGAAGCTGAAAATAAAACAAATTTCGCTGTATACACTCAGCTCGCAAGTCAAGCCCTAACTTCGCTATTTAACTAAACTTATCTAATCACGTTTATGCACTCAGGAAATTAATGACCAAACCAAGCAATAATAAAAAGTATAATATGTTGTTGTGAACTTATACATTTACATGCAATTTGTGGTGAAGTTGTATAAATTGGTCCCTATTTGAATTCATGCAATCGACCTTTAATTTCGCCATGCTCTTGCAACCTAGTGTTACATTTTAAACTTCCAGAATGTAATGCTTTATAATCCATACGGCATTGCGCTACAGCAGCCTCGCATGACATTATGTTTCATTTATTTAAAAAAAAGATAAAGCTAATGCACATAATTTTACTTTAAAAAATGTTTAAACTTAGGACACCGCACATCCTTTAAAAATAAAGATCTGGTCATTAAAACCCTTATCCGTCCTTGCAAACGGTACACAAAACATGACTATTCTTCTCCTCTTCGTCCCTTTTTTTTTTATATAATTTAACTTGCTGCATGCAATCAGGAACTTTTTTTCAATTTGATTTTAGGGCTCCCGACAAAAGCAAACCTTTCTTCTTATGCTTGTCTCGCTGGATTTCGGCTGCATGCCCCCTGGAAATAAACAACTACCAACCATATTAATTATTCTTTATTTAACAACTTATGATAGTGCAAACCTTATTTAAAACCTCAAGCAGATTGAAAAAAAAAAAAAAAAAAACCTAGTGCAAATTTGACATACTTTTTTGTGTTAGGCAAAATAGGTTAGTAGTATGCTAAACGAGGCGAACATACAACTTTAGCGTACATATTTCTTTTAAACCAAACCTAATAATTATTACGACAGCATTTATAATTTCTTTTAATAAAAATATTCTGCCAATGTTAACAATTTCTTTACAATAATTTTTCCTTTAATAAATTTTTCGTGGTCGCGTGATTTTGATTATTAAACATAATCAATTTCTCAAAACTTCGTTATAATCGAAAGCATCTACTTGCCACGAAAAATATTTCAGAAAAAAAAACATTGCAATTTTCAAGTATAATAATTTTGGACGTGTCACATCTCAGTTACCAGCAACTTGTGTTAATTTTTCTTTTTACGATAATTATACCCAATGATAATTTTCTTAGGCTATTAGGTTTCTGACTTTCTTTTTTTTTAGCGTAGGCTACGGATTTCCTTTTTTTATTACGATAAATACGTTAGAGTAATAAGTAAGCCTCTTACAATATTTACTACGTCAATCCAGAACTCGTTAAAAATATTTTGGTTATTTGGGTGCATGAACACTTAAGAATAATGCACCGTTTCTTTTTTTCGGATCTGGTACAGCACAGTGGAACTTCGTCTTGGCCATTGATCTTCGCTGCACCACGCCATTTTGGCAATTCAATGAATTGGTACCGCAACCTTTCAAGTCGATCCTACAGAAAATATTGCCGTATACAATTAATAATTTAAATCCTTATTGACTCTTAAGAAACTTAGGAACAATATCGTGGACATTTAATGTCTTGAACACTTCATTAATTACCTGATTTGTCGAGCAATCGGTGCTCGATTTTCGGGCACTAAGTTTGGATTTCTGCTATTCGGCCTTTCTTCTCCAAAACAAAAGACGCCTGTATGATGTGCGCAACAATCGTGATGGGCGGTCATGAGCTAGCGATGAATAAGTGCAATTATTTAACCCCATTGTTGAGTCACGCCCGTTTGTTACGTCATATCGTTCGAAGGCATATTACCACTGATCTTGCTATCTGGATCGCACATTGGGTTTGTAGTGAAAAAAAAATTGTTGAATGTGTCGCGCAAATGAATCAATATCTCTCCGTTTTGTGTTGAATATCTTTGATTGTTTAAAAGTAAATTCATGTTCGCATCTTACTTTTTTATTGCAATTATTAATGCTTGACTTATTCTAGCGCCTTTAATTTTGTTTTATCGGCATTTAAATAATTGCTGCTTTGGGTAAAACCCCACGACCATTGCATGATAAATATTGATGCTCTAACGTCATATTTTGGACATTTTTTGTTTAGGATCTGTTGAGATCCTAATTTATGAATACTTTTTTTGAGTATTTAGTCGACGCGTTTGGATTCAGCAGTATGGCCACATTGGTCGGCCACTTGTGCAACATTTTAGTTGTTATTGTAGGCCGTGACTTGTGTGTGCTGGGGGCGTAATGGAAGCTCCCATAGTCACTATTTAAATAAAAAACACTCGTCAAACCTGTCCTTACCAACTGTTTGAATTCACCATATAAACGCTGTCCTATACGTTTATTAAAAACCCTAGGTATTGAAACGGTTCTTCAACCGTACCAATAAAAAAATGCCGAAACCTAGGTGGAACGAAACTTTTTTTAAGTTTACTAATAAGTGTTCTCTTTCAGATGTTCCGCATCCTTGTTCGTGGGCGATCGTCTGATAAGCTGTAGTTTTATATGTAACCTTCGTTCCTCATATTACGGCTGAAAGTGTAAAGTGTATAAAGTGTATGAAACTTTTTCTAATTGCTGTTCTCGTTTAAGGTCAAGTCCCAAACAACGAGGTGTACGAAGCCACCTCAAATTTCTCTTGGGGGGTGGGGGCATTTTGTAGAGATTGGTCTCAGCTTTCGCCCTTAGACCCGTCAATGTTGGACGCCCTCGTGCTGTTGCTAATGCAACTGCACCACAATTGGCCTTACAAGTGAGACCTATCTCTCAATCTGCCTCCTCTCCAAGCATTCTACAGTTGTTAATGTATTATCTTGAAAACAATATATATGTATTCCAATTCTGTTGTAACAACAATGTAACTCATGCACTGCCTAGCCGACAATTGTAATAGATTATCAGTTAGGCAACAATGTAATTCCAACCCCTCCTTCATTCCAAATCTGACTGCAGCCATCGTAAGTTGTTTTTATTTTCGATCTTTCACTAGAAATTATTCCCCAATTTCCCCCAATTGTCCCCATTTAAGTTACGTCATGCCCCAAACAATTCACCAGTATTCACCTACATCACATTAGTTTAAAGCAGGGATTTGTGTCGTGGCAGGCGAGTGCAACATCAAAATTACTGACCATTAAAACATCTATCAGCAATGAATCTGCTCTAAATAACTTTCAACTTTTCACCATCGTTTGCTCACCACATCAACATAACCGCCCCAGTCAAACTCCCTGCATTACAACGATAATGTTGTGCATCATCGTAGACCACATTTTCTTCATTGGATGGTAGTGGTTTTGGGTAGGGTAAAATAGGTTGGAAGTTTTAGAATCCTCATAAAATCTGTCGCAGTGTAAGGGCTACAATTTCTGAAGTTCTTCGACAATTGAATATTTGCCGTATGTTTATAGAACATGGTTCTGTCTGAAAGTGGTGTAAAATTTGTCATTGACGCATTGTGGTAGAGTATAGTAAGCCATGGATCCAATTTGGCATAGATGTTTTTCAATGGGTGGAAAATGAAAATAATTAAATAAGCGAAATGTTTCGGCCCCAGTTCAAAACCATTGTCAACAACCCAAAAACATAAAATACTATAAAGCATTGCCAATACACTTGTAAATATTAAATAAAAAATAATAACACATTTAAGTAAAATCAGCTATAGAAAGTAGCAATTAAGCCATCCACTCCAGCTACAGCTGAATGGGCAGTAAAATGTTAAAAACTATGATCAGGAAGTACGAGGAGGCAGCCGACTCTGTCAAGAAACTAGGTGAAGGCCAAACTACTCTCAAACTTCAAGACTTGGAATTGAGCACTTGAATAATATGTGGAATCAGATTCAGTAGCACAAGCGGCAACAGCAAAACTAATATTTCGGTACAAAATTTACAAAAGGCGATACTATCATAAGAAAACAAGAGCTATAAAAATATAAAAATAACACCTTACATTACGGTACAGGTACGGTTAATTTAAAATGTTCAGTTCTAAAATGTAAAATCGAGCTAACAGAGTAGTATTAAACAGTAATGTTGTGGTTGGAGTGTATATGCGTGATAAAAGTGATATATATATATATATTTGACTTGGAAATCTAACTAGTTTCAAGGTTTCAATAATGTATGAGAATACTTCCAAACACGTGCGTGTAACAAGCGGGAGCATGGAGAATGGAATACGGAAGTGACGAACGGTTCACGTCACAAGACCTAGGCAGTACGTGGGAGGAATCATATATGGAATGGAAGGCAGTGCGAGGGAAACAGATAGATCAAAGAGGATGGTGGGAGTAAAACTTTGTTTTTTTTTCCCACCATCCTCCCTTATTTTATCACATCCCTCGCACTACCTGCCATTGCTTGTACGATTCCTCCTACTTACCACCCTAATTCAGCACTTCTATTCTCTTCAAGGTCTTGTGGCCTGGCCCGTAACTCACATCCATTTTCAATTCTCCATGCTCCAGCTTGTTAAAAGCATGTCTCTTTAAGTATCCTCGTAAATAGGTGAAACCTTGAAGCAATTGTTTTATATATGTAATATATGCAATTGTTTTATAATGTAAATCAAAATACAAGTTAATGTTTGTGGTACTCTGGGTGGAACGATAAGTTTTGTGCAATAAGCAATTTAGCAAGATTCATGTGATAATGGTGAATGTGAAAATGGGAACCATTTCAGTAAGGTAAATAATCTAAAAAATTGGCGTAATTTCGTTCACAAACGAAATCGAAGTATTTGTTATTCAAGTCAAGCTAAGATAATGTAGTATACAACTTGTGTTAATCCATCGGATGAAACTTCTTATTGCTGTCTTAAGACGGTTATTAATCAGGAAAGCAAATGTTAAGGTTCAAATGAATTGTAAAATATAACACGATTGTTTGAATTTCGTGAAGAGAATCGTGTCATTCATAAAGAAAAAAGCTCATTAAAACATCTTTAATTTTAAATACTTTACATATATTAAATACATGCCACTTCTCTACTGGCATAAAGACAGCTCTTGGCATAAAGACAGCTGAACCAGTTATTCAAATAACTACTTTGACCAGGAATCCATTTCACCGAATGTGCTCGTTCATACGCAATGCAGAGGGAATACAAATCAATATACACTCATTCAGCTCATTCTTTTTTTCTATTTCTAGTCAAAGCGACTTATGACACAGCACATTCGGTCGAATAGAGTCCTGGTCATGGTGGTAATCTTAATGATGGGTTCAATGAATTATGTTTATACAAGTGGAAAAATGACCATATCGGTAAAGGTAGCATTGTAGTGACCTGGCGATGGACTGGTTCACTGGTTCGAAACTGAGTCACATCACCTGAATAAAACTTAAGTGCATAAAGGCTGTTTACTACGTTATTTCTGGTGGACGATTTTCGCTTATGGCTTATTTCCAATTTGCACTATAAACCATGCCTTTTTTTCATGCTTTTTTTTTTGTATTTCCAGCATTGTCGAGTTCACTGAAATTGGGTCTAAAGCCGTTTAGTTCTATAATATGTTGCATGCCCGTTAAGTCCATCATTAAGCTAGATGTCAGTCATTTTGCTTAAGCTTGGCCTGGCTTGGTAATGAAATTTATTCGACTAAGGTTGACATTGCATGCGAAACTTGGAGGATATTAATCGTAGATATGAAGTTTTCAGTCTCTTGTTTGTAAATATTCTCAAATCTGTTATCTTACCGATAAATTATGAATAATAACTTGCAATTACGTCTTAAATAACTAACATGAACTTAATGTGATATGATAATAAATTTAAGCCAGTTAGGAATGTTCTTTGCATTAAGAATTACCACACGACTTTATTTTTTATTCTTGTGCAGCACAAAGTAGTCAGCTGATTCACACCTTGAAAGTGTTAATTTGAATATTATTTTGGAAATCACCAGCCTTTGATTTCGAATGGTGGATAAGTCCAAGCTTGTATTCAGACAGCGAGTTGTCGCAGTGAAACTTACTATGACAACTCGCAACTGAAATACTACCATCAATTTATTATCGCAGTTTCTTGCAAAAAAAGTGTTGAGTCCCTAGGGGAGTCAAACTAATTACAGTATCACTATTGTAACAAAACAATCTACATATATAATAGGCAGCAGGCGGCCAATTCACCGGCCACGCCATTCCGTCGTACAATCAAGTACCCCACCCTGTAGTGCCATCTGTTAGCGGGATTCGCCTTCAAGTTCGGGTTATAACACTTTTTCCAAAGTCTTTGAAGAGATGGCGCCACTTACCAGACCAGCCGCACCGTTTTTGGGTTCGTTTTTTGGTATTGTTGTGGTGCCAAAGCCTCCAACAAAGTGTTAGTCGCGTGGACTGTGCCATTGTCGGCGTTTGAGCTTAAAAAAAAAACAACCCGTGTCTACTAAACCAGACAACTTTAAACCAAACGACGATTGGTTCTTAATTTCGAGAGGGCCTCGAAATTGGCAGCTTGATATGATGGAAAGGCGCATTTATTTCCTAAATGTTCACTTCCAGAAAGGAGTTGAATTGTTTTTAAGTGATCGGCAACAATCGTTGCTTGCAACAATGTCGCCATGCACGGTACCGAGGTGAATTGTTTCAAAGGATTAACTTAAACATAGGGCTACTTGCTTACTGAATGCTGGATTTCTCAGGACTTTTTTTAGCCTTCTGTCAAACCTACGCATGCGACTTTTCCGGGTCTGCACCAAAGGGGAAATGACAAGTGGCGGCGTTTTCAGGGGGTACGGAAGAGGGCGCCAGGGCAAGTGTGTGTGGCGGCCAATGCATGCTACCGAAGTGAATTGTTTCAAAGGATTAACTTAAACATGGGATTACTTGCTCACTGAATGCTGGATTTCTCAGTGATACGGTTTTTTTTAGCCTTCAGTCAAACACCGCACCAAAGGGAGAATGCGATGGGGCGACGTTTTCGGGGAGGGGTTGGCGGGCAATCGTGTATGGGGGGACACGTATGCAAATCCGGGCGGCAGCAGGAGTGTGGGAATTTGGGGTTAAAGTAATTGTGTGTGTGGGGGGGGGAGGCCATATGTGGGAGCCATTCACATGTTCGGTCTTCGGTTTGATAATTTTAAAACCATAGACCAAACACCTGAGGTGCCAGAGGCAAGCGGAGAGATATTCAGAACCCACACTACACTATGGGGGTGCAGAAACGGGGTGCGGTAGGGGAAGGGGAAGCAGGGATGTGTGGGTGGTGGGGTGCGCAGCACGGGCGCGTTTTCGGAAGGGGGGAGGAACAGGACAAGTGTGTGTGGGGGGCAATGCGCGGTACCGAAGTGAATTGTTTCAAAGGATTAACTTAAACATGGAACTACTTGCTTACAGAATGCTCGAATTCTCAGTGATATGGTTTTTTAGCCTTCATACACATACGCATGCGACTTTTCCGTGACTGCGCCAGAGGGGAATGTCACGGGGCAACATTTTCTCGGGGGGGGGGGGGAGACAGGCAAGTGTGTGTGAGGGGACGCATATGCGTATCCGGGAGGGTCCAGG
>JAHWFP010223362.1:0-23227 GCA_023313725.1 Lithobius niger | reverse complement strand
ATCCATATAGGTGGGTAACATTCTTATAACTGCCATAAATATTGCAATGTGTTTGGCAAAGTGTTTAACCCTTTAATGCCCATGCCGAACTAGATGATTTTTTTAAGTCCCATATGAAAGGTGGGTCAGTCGCGTGATTTAAACCGGCATTCACTTGGTTTGAAGACAAGGACGCTAACCACTGGGCTCTTGCTGCTCGTTTTGCTCGGGGTCCCCGGGGACCCCTCACAAAGCTCGCGTTGGGACTTAGTTTTTTGCCGTTCCGCAGCCGTCTACGTATGTGGTCATTGGGCAGTAAAGGGTTGGTGTGGTTTCGAACGGGGCAGAGAAAAAGAGTTATTAAAGTGAAAATACATTAATTGGTAAATCTAGCCGGATTCTTGCTGACCATCCACTAGTAGGACAAAGTCTGCACATATTGATGGTTAGTATTTTGCAGATCGTAAGAAACAAAAATTTTAACACTGCTTAAATTAGTTTTTACTACCCTAAAATACTTGCCTTCGGTGGAATCCACCCTACCTCCCTGCTTCACAGAACCCAGTGGCTTCCCTTGCGAAACATAAGTTTCAAAGCTAAATGAGTAACCCAGATGCTGCTTTGGCATTATAATGCATGGAGAGCGCAGTAATAAAGCAGCAAAAATAAGCAATTTTAGCACATACTGAAGGTAAGTATTTTGGACTGTGTTAAAATTTTCAATTCTTATACATGTAATCCTTCCTCGCTGTGTTATTTATTGGGATGTCCCTTTAACCAATCGGCACTTCTTTTTCCTTCATTTGCATAAAATTTTCTCTAATTTATGCAATTTTTCTGCGTCACTTCCGGTTCCCCACCTCGCTTCCTGCCACGTGTCTAGCTCCCACTGTCTCTTTTGCCGTTGGCACGGCAACTTGGAAAAATTCTGAGCGTGCGTCAGATATCACGAGAATTTGAACTGGATTATGGCCTCAACTGCCATTGCTGTGTCATGCCAAAGGAGGATCACCAGCATGGCGTGTGGATTATCCGGAGGATGGCGAGATACACAGCGTGTTATGGTGAATTCAGTGAGGAAGCCATCTGGGAAATTTTTTAAAAAATGGCGTCGGCGTGAAACTGAAAATGACGGGAAGATGTAGCGGCGCTTGCCATTCTGTGGAGAAGTTAGCGGTATCTTTTTCTAAATTTCCGGCTGTATTGGGCGAAGAAAAATGCAAAAATAAGGTAGCATTGCAACATGTGTTGCTTAGAATTGATTTCGTCAGGCGGACGATATTCCAGACACGCGTCCGAGGAGAGAATGCCGTCCGAGGGATGAAGACTGTGAGGTATGAAATACTGAGCCGAGAATTCCGTCAATGTGAGAGACGTTTAATAGTTACCCAGTTAATTCCGCCGGCGATCGGGGCGAGGCGTATGGTTGTGAAAGTAATTTGTTAACGAAATTAAACGAATGCGGCATGCACTGCTGCTGGGTATGTCGGCTCGCGGCGAAGGACTAGAGAATGTTTTGAGAAAAACTTGGTGGTGATTGACGTTTCCCTCTTGAGATGAGGGAAGATTGGCACGGGCCAAATGCAAATACGAAACGATACTGGCGTGGGAAAAGATCGTCTGGAAGTGTGCTTCGATAATGTTTCTGTTGAAATTATAATGGTAGAGCACTATCGTCAGATGCCAGGGCTAGCGCAGCCTACTTTTTTTATATTACCAGCGTGCGCTGCCTTTTCTTCCGGCGTAGCGAACGGACAGACTGGTTTGAGACTATTATCAAACAAGATGGCGCCGGCCAGGTGGTCGGGCAGCCGACTGACGTTTGGAAAAGAAAAATCTATGGGAGACGCCCTTTTAGAGTGGGTAGCTTCTTAAAATTGATGTGGTGTCGTTAAAGGGGAACAGCGTATTGATCTGAAGCACAAACAATGTAGGAAATAAGGACGGCCCGAGCCGTTGCAATTCTGCAAATGTTGCGAGGCGTTGGATCCACGAAAAGGTTGCGAAGGTGTTGTGCATTATGATTCTGCAAATGGTGCAAGGCTGTGATTGCTGAAAATTGTGCGCAGGCCAGAGAATAATAAGAAATACGTATCGATCTTTCGACGCATAGATAATTCCACACACGTGTGCGAGGCAAATGTACGGAAAATTCCTTGGACATGTGCGACGTTATCTGGCTGACACGAGCGGAAAGAGTGTCAAGTGCAAATAATAACGCTAACGTAAGTGGGTCTGCACGATGGCTGCCGAACGGAAGCGGCAGCATGCTTGGTGGGCCGTGAAGGTGCCAGGAGGGCAATTGGGGCGTCGCCATGAATTATTGGACTATAAACAGTAGTGAGGGTGGACCTTGGCCTGTGAAGTGTGCCGCTGTTGCCACCCCCCCCCCCAACCCCCGTCAACATGTACGATGTATTATTAATTCGAGAATAGCACCCAAGTTTTAAGAAAATTGTGCAACAAAGGGTGCTTGGCGTGGTTGCAGTGGCGCCGTGAGTGTTCGGTGACAGATATTCCCAGTTGGGTGGGGGGGGGGGGGGTTTTTTTTCAGATTTGTTTTTAAATGTGCGTACATGTGCTGGTAGGGAAGTGTGTAGGGGGCACATTATCTGTAGTGGTGCACAGTGAGAAGTCGGTTGGTTCAGGGCGAAAATTGTTTTGTCGCAAGTTTGTTATGCTGCCTCTGTTGTGGAAGGGCAAGGAGACACTTGCTGTTCTCCTGGTAGGGTATTCTGAAGCGATTTCGAGTGCTTGCTCCAAGTTTGGTTAGGATTTTTGTTTCTGTGGTGCACCGTTTTCCTAGGCTAAAAGGGGTGTTTCATCTTCATGTACTTTGATGACAAATCATCTTGGGGTGCTCATTGGAGCAAGTACGTTGGTATTTGAGGCGGAGATTAGGAATGGTAGTCAGTTTGGAGTTCTCGCCGCATTTCGAGAACAGTATATTGGTTCGCACGCAGTGGTTGTTGTTTCTACAAGGGCATTAAGATAACTTTGTAGTGGGGGTGCCTCGAGCTGCCAGATTGCAAACCACTTAGTAGTGGTGCATCATCTGCAAGTGGTTGTCTCGGAAGACGGTGACCTTCAGCAGCTGTTGGGTTTGCCTGATGGCATATCTTACACGCTAAATGGGGCAGGTTCCATGGGCGATTTCTGCAAGTTATTTATTGGCATGGGACCGGGCAGGGGCCTGTGGCGGTTGTTGAACAGCAGGGCCTCGCCAGGCTTTGCCCTGATAGGCAGTGGTGTGGAGTATGGAATGGGTATGCCAGTCGTGGTTGCTACCCGCGGCGGCACCCATGCATTTCGCCGACAAATCCAACATTGACGGCGGGAGCAACTATTCAGCGCCTTCAGTTAAGGGTCTGCTGTAGCAATGAATGGATTGCTGGTGTTGCGCCATGGTTAGAATCTGTCCCAATAAGTAACACAGCGAAGAAGGATTATATGAATGAGAAATGGTGATTCTACCAGAGAACTTGTTCTTGCAGGAGAACCGAAGTTCTCACAGTAGAATCCGACAAAGCTGTGTTACTTCAATGACCTGCTCGCTTCCACTGGCACAAGTTTGGATCACCAGCACTAGGGAATTGACAGTGGGAGCTAAACATGTGGCAGGAAGCAAGGTAGGGAACCGGAAGTGACGCAGAAAATTGCATAAATTATTAGAGGAAATTTAATGCAAATGAGGAAAGTGCCGATTGGTTAAAGGGACATCCCAATAAGTAACACAGCTTCGTTGGATTCTACTCTGAGAACTTCGATTCTCCTGCGAGAACAAGTTCTCTGGTAGAATCACCATGGACAGCAAAAGAATCCGTTTGACCCAAGAGATACCCAATGTAACTGAAAGCAATTCTGTGATACGTGCAGTGTAGAGGAGCTCAACGAGTGATTCATGTGCCTTTAATAAATAAAATTAAAGTTTATCAAGGTGTTCGATTAATTTTTTTCAAGTCATTAATGATTCGTTCATTATATTGATTACAGAGAACAGTTGCAGCAGTCTTTAAGTATCATTTTAGACGTGATGTTGGGTGCTGGGGCTGCCTTGCCTCTCTGGAATGAACCGCCCAAAACCTTGTAAGTATTTTGCATGATAATTTTAGCTATTTTTTCCTGTTTGATTTCAGTGTGATTGAAACTGTTTTACTTTACTGTATATTTTAAGAATCGAGAGTCAAGTAGCATTACACCACACCCCTCACTCGTACTTTGTTGACCCTGACGGCAAGTTACTTTTTTAACTTAAAAAATGCAATACTTGTTACAATCTACAGTGTGTTGCAAAACAGTTAGGCTTCATTTTTTAAAATATAAATTTAACTTGTGGTTTAATGATTGTTTTGTTTTCTTTTTCTTCTTTTAAGGTGTTCACCTAGCAAATGGTGAAAATGTTCGCAAGGCTGTCGGAAATGTACTTCACAAAGTTATAGGTAACTTAATATTGCAAGTTGTGATTAAAAAAATGTACGGGGAATCATAAAATGCTAAAAAATAGGCGTATGAAATGTAGGCCTAGGTTATGTAGATAGTGTCCCTCATCTGTGTGATGTGGGTTTGTGATACTGTATTTATGTGTTCTGTTTGTTAGGTAAAATGTTTAATTTAATATGGGTTTTGTCAGTCCTTGCCAGACGGCATAGAAATGTTGCATCTCCATCAATGGTGTCTACAGTCCATAGTGCAAATTGTAGTCTTCTGTCACAGTCCTCCTCATCGAGGTGCTGTGGAGTGGCGGGTTTGAGTCAATGATAACTCTGTTCCTTAAGGGTTCTGGATAGCTGTTTGGTTACTATAAAGATAGTGGGCGAGGTCTCGTTGAGACATTTGTGGAGTCGCTTTAAATTCCCACAATTTATCGACTGTGTTATAACATGATCAGGGACAATGATTTTAAGCGTCGACTTTTTAAGTAATTCTACTAATGCACATTGGCAAGTTTATGGTAGGTTGAACAAAGTTTCATTCAAGTAGCAGTCAAATAGGTACAATATAGGCCCACATCTTAATGCCCTTTTTTCTGTACTTTAAGGGTTATACAGGGTCGTCCACAAAAAACTGACGACGCAGTACTTTCTCAGACTTATTTATTAAGCATTCCTCAGAACCAGGAGAGGGCAGAAATCAACCTAATGAGTAATGAAATGGGAAGATTTCTGTCCTCTCCTGCTTCTGGGGTGTACTAACTAGAAAAGTTGGGCTTCGGAAATGTTGGGTCATCAGTTTTTTGTGGACCGCCCTGTATACCTGATTTTGTGCCCGACCTCTCAAGCTGAGGGCAATGCCAGGTGGGTTCGGTAGAGAGACCTTTGTTCTTGCCCTTTCGTGAAATATTGGAATTAAATAAGCTCACCTGATACGTAAAATTTGGTTTGTGTTAATGTGGGCAGATCATGGGAAAAAAAAAACATTAGTTGTTTCTCAGGCCATTATTAGAGTCAAGTTAAAACAAGTGACACCGCAGGGATGCATTAGTTATCCAGCAAGCATGGTGTTAGTACTAGCCTACTAGGGCCATCAATAAAATAAAACACTTTCCAAACATGACGAACTGGGTCAATCTAAGAAACAATTTCTACTTTAATAATATTTAGGTTATGACGTCACTTCAATATGGTGGGGTATGCCTACTGCAGGCAATTTTATGCGTCTTTTCTAACATGTGCAAGTATGAAAGTTAAGGGTAGTTTCAAACTATTTTGGCATTTGTGTAATCGGTGTATTTTTATAGTTTTAGTGACCGAAGTCCTAAGGCTTTTAATTTTAAGAACCAAAAATTTTAAAAAAGCCAGCTTTTTTATGATCTTTGTGGGTGCTTCATTCTTGGAAAGTGAACTCTACTGAATTTTCAACCCCTCGACCAACAAATTCATGGTGTTAAGTTGTAGTTTAAAATGGTAAGAAAAGTACTAGGCTACGTAAAGTTAATTGTTTGGTTTACAGGCGCGTGCGAGAGCCTTAAATTATTGCAGGTCAAATTTTTTTTATCTGAATCTGGGTCCACCCGCTAAAAAAAATCGTATTTCCATCAAATTTTGACCGATTTTCGCATTCCAACACAACATTTTAACCAGTTCGAAACGAGCTTGTCGATGGTGCTAATTTCAAACCTGTAGTTTAAACCAGTAAGAAGTTATGTGGCAAAACTAAAAAAAAACACTGAATAGTAGATGACAAATGCAGGTAGCACAAAATTGATTAAGGCTTACTATACTCTTTCAGCTTTGAGTAGAGCTAGGTACATGTCGAAGAAGCGTGGTCAGTTAAATAAAAAATAAAATAAAATGCCTGGTTGCCTGGTGTTTCTCTTTGCAACCTAGCCCGGAAACCAAATATTTTTTTTTTGCGTGGCCCTTTCACAATTGTGTGAACACTACATGACCACTGACCATGTTTAAAACCAAATATCAAATTCTGGTCACCAGCTTATTTATTGACTTGGAAAATATGCTCGAAAACCAAACAATTTTTAATGTGTGGCCTTATGAGTTTTTTCTTTTTCTTTTTTAGTGTGCACATGAATCTATGATAGTTATAATTTTGGTACCTCTTCTAAGATCATTCCTGGGTGAAGAATTTTTGCATTGTTCATTACAAGCTCTCGCTGTAAATACAATTTTATTAACAAGTTTTAATAGTGTTTAATATAATTGTGTTTTGCTTTTTTAGGTTTTTTGTTGGAAACATCAGAAGATGATACAAAGTCTTTATTTCAAATCATCCAAGTATGTTAATGTTGGAATTTACTGTATAACTTAATGCCCTTTTGTCACTTTGCTAATATATCTGAGCAAATACTATCAGTAAAAATACTTCCCTTCAGTTTAGGGTTAAATCACTTTATTTAATACTCAAATGTGTAGATTAAAAATAATATTGTAGCTATACATAGCCACCTGTGGCATGCTACTGAATTCCCTAACAATGTGTAGCTTGCCATCCGGTCACCGCAATCGCTTGGTATCGACTTAGTAAGGCCGATGCTGTTTATGCTCACAATTTTCGAATTGTAATCTGGTAAAATGTCCTAGAAAAGGCCTACAATTTTGTGAATTCGCGTTTGTTTGTTGTGTGCTCACATCTCAAACTCTGGGCTTTTAAACTCTGTTGTAGATTTTGTGTAGTTTTAACGAATTGTAGTTCGATTTGTGTTGACCACTCTCCGGTTGTAATTTGTAAAATCTGAACAACATTGTGGTCGATGTGCCTTCTATGTTTTCAGTCTAGCTCTCTCGATCGTTCGTCGCCTTCCTGTGGTAGTTCGTGGACAGGAGCATAATTTCATGTTTGGCAATTAATTGGGGCAGATTTTTATTCTCGGAAATTCATTGACTGGGGCAGATTTTTATTACCAGAATTAGGGAAAATGGCAAATTACGTTCCCATTCGACTCAGCCTATTCTTAAGCCTAACTTCGATTCCTGTACACTCGTTAGCTCTGACTTGGGCCCCACTTTCAGTAAACTCCGTGGTAACTCACCCATTGAATTTGATAATTTGTTAAAGTAGGTTCATGGTGGTGCATCATCAATTTTCATTGAAGTTGTCGATTCCTTTAATTTGGAAATTAATTGCGCTATCGGAAATGCATCTTAGATAATTCTAAGACGTTAGCCTCGTTGCTTGAATACCGTTGTTAGAGGGGGCGACCAGCTAGCAGAAGGAAAGCTGATCAGTCCTGTGCCGCTGCCCCATTACCTGAAGGCATCATTTGTTGACTGGGAAAACTTAGAATTTTTGCCATTTGCCAAGATGGATTAAAGGGGGGGCGGGTAAGTAAGACTGCATTTGCATGGGGGAATTGGAGCCTACCCCTTGATGGGGCTTCTTATGAGTCTTTGAATACAACATTCCTACTTCGTTTATCCGAGAAATATCTCTCTCCGGTGGCACTTGCGACGGTAGCTGGCAAAGTGAGACTGCTGCCTTCTGTAGGGAAGTTGAAGAGTTTGGTTTTGCAAAGGTCTGGTTGAAGATTACTCTTCTATTCCCAACCGATTGCCTTGCCAGGAACCAGAAACTCCATGTCCGATAGTAACCAAAACACTGGCTCTGATAGTTAAACCTTCAAATGGGGAATGCTTCCAATGCCTGGTTCGCACGCTACGTTGCTTTTTGTAATAGTGTAATTATACTGTACTGGCACTCTTAATAGCGGAAGACTAATAAGGTGTTTAATGTGAAAAAGTAATGTGAAACAAAACAGAAACTAACACCATAGCTGCAACTTATAAGGGAGCTTTATTTTGTTATTTTGTGTGAATTACCCGGTATCCGGTACCAGCCCAGATCCGAAACCTATATCCGGAACCGATCTGGCACTGGCATTAAATTATCCGGAACCGACCAGGATCCGGTAAAACGGTATCCGGTTGATCCCTAATAATCAGCATCACTTTTCCCGCACGGCACACGCCATCCCTGGTGTTGTGGATCTTTAGCAGTGAGTCTTCTTCCTTCCTCCGTTCACCATGTTCGCTCACACCCTGCTTACCCGGATCTATGCTGGACAGGACCATTCCTTAGGCACTTGTCCTGCCTGAAGTAGGCATCGAACCCTTTCTGTCCTAAAATATGCTGTAATTTCTTGTTAAACCCCTCCACATATGTGAGACTCACTCATCAACGACCTTTTAGATCTTGTTCGTCGTTGATGGTGAGTGTTGCATATGTGGAAGGGGTTAGTGGGAAACTACAATTGAGTTTTGGGACAGCAAAGGTTCGATGCCTGCTTCCGGCAGGACGAGTGCCTAAGGAATTGTCTTGTTGAGCACAGATCTTGTGGAGCCAGGGTGCGAGCGAGAGGTAGTGAATGGCGGAAGAAAGAAGACTCTCTATTAGAGATCCACAACACCAGGGAGTGTGTGTACTGTATGCCGTGTGGAAAATGTGACGCCTCTTATGAAGGTGAAACATGAAAAGGGATATGGAATCGTGTTCGTCAACATATGGCTGATGTGAGGAGTAAAAAGGAAGAAAACTGCGTTGCAGTCCACTACACGTGCACAGGGCTTAGAAGATAGACTGGGAGCAAACTGAGACCTTGATCGTGTTTAACTCAAGCTAGGGACAGGCACCTGAGAGGTTTAGAGTCATTGGCAATACAAGCGCACAAGACTGAAAACTATAGGTGGATGAACATCTAGGCCCTTTTTGTTCCTAGTACACGGTACCTTGTGAGAAGACAAGATTTAGATTAGGGGTTTGAATAACATCTCTGTAATGTGTGGTGCAGTGGCGGCCCAGACCACTGCACTGTGACTGAGGTTGGCGCTAATGACCAAGTTGTCGACGCTCCATTAAGCCTCAATCCCCCCCTTGTGAGAACTGACTTCCATTCTGGCCTCACCCAAAGATCAATATCACAGGCTGCATAGTCCGCACAATTCAATTGATAGCAGACGATCAGCTGTAAACCATCGCACTTAGCTATTTTTCAAACGATTGCCTGATGAAGACACTACAGTTGGAAGTAGCGTTACATTGTCCTCCAGAAAAACTGAAAAATTTGGGGAATTAGTGTGAATTCCCATGTTGTCGGACTGAGCATTTTTATTGTGGCGTTTCTTTCGTTATCATGGGTTCACAGAGAAACGTGTGTTTTCATATTTTTAGTACTTACCTTCAGTTTGAACCCAACTACCTTCCTCGCTCTCGCTGGACCTGCAGTGTCAGCAAGCGATTGTGATGGGTGGATGGCATGCTACGCATTGTTAGGGAAAGCAGAAGCGTGCCGCCATGTGGAGGGTCAGGTACAGCTTCAAAATTACTTTTAATTGAGGCATTTGAGCATTAAACAAAGCAATTTTAAGCCTAAACTAAAGGTAAGTATTTTAGGGTAGTAAAAATTAATTTTAGAATAAAATTCCGTTTTAATTTTTTTCATTTTAGATCTACCAAAATTTAATATTCTTCTTGGGTGTTAATAAACAAGACTTTGACACAAGGTGGAAGAGCTTCCATTTTGCTAAACGATCGATGGAAAATCGGGTTAGTTCTGTACGTGCTTAAGTCTTACAAAATCTTATGTGGATGTGCCTTTGTACGAATAGAGATGTTTGATTAGGGTACTTGGAATTGACACAGTATTTGGTATTTTTCTTACAGCTTCTAGGCAAAAAACAGCATATACGTTCCCTTCTTGTAGATAGAACCCAAATGCAACATGAGGCAAGTCTCGTCCATTTTTTTTTCTTTTTTTGCTACTTGTATTTTTTGTTTTGCATCATTTTTTCTAATAATCTTCCTGTGTGTTTTTTGCAGATGTTTGTTATTGGAAGAATAGTTGGGGATAGTTATACACCATTTCATGAAATCCTGATGTTGGATTTGTTGCATTTAGCAACTAGTCATTATAGTGAGGTAACTTTTGTTTTCACTTTCATATCGTTTATTCTTAAAATAGTACTTTCTATTGCTACGATAATATACATTGCCTGTAAATTTGTGCATTTTTATTATCAAATGCTTTTCCCCTCTAGAGATTTAATTAAATTAGCCAATCACAAGCTCGCTAACCCTGAAGTGCGGGCCTGCACTTCCCTCCTTAATATAACAATGCAACCCACACGTTCAAGTCATCGTTTATTCTGTAACGCTCTTCTTGTTTGGACGTTTAGCCTCACCGACCCATCCTCCTGCTGGCCGACCTCGATTGCTTTGCCGCTCATTGCAGTGACACCTGTTATCCCTCCCTGTCTGCCATCGGAAGCCGAAGCTTGGCCGTGAATGTCAATGGAATGTCAACGTAACCACCTTGCCATTGAGAGGAATAAAAGATGACTTGGAACGCGTGGTTGGCGTTGTTATACTAAGGAAGGAAGTGCAGGCCCACACTTTGGGGTTAGCGAGCTGGTGATTGGCTATTTACTGTAATCTTTACTCTTAATTTGTAAGAGGGCCGCAGAGCGCAATGAATTTAAATGGCGAACGCGGTAATGTGAACTGGAGAAAATCGTGTTTCTGACAGCCTGATGAAGACCGTAGGAAGTGGTAAAAACACCTAATCCTTCAGAACTATCGAAAATTTGCCAAAACTATGTAAGTTCTAGTATTACATTTTTAAGATTGTGAGTAGTACGATGAAAAAGCACCAAAATTGTGAATTTGACTTTCAAAGTAAGCAGAGTCGTTATGGTGTTTTTAAATATGTATATTAGGGATGTGCGATACTCGAAAAATTCGAGCCGAGCCGAGTATGAAACCTATACTCGAACTCGGCTCGCTGCTCGCGTCCATACTCGAATCCGGCAAAAATGCGATAACTTCGTCAATTTTTGGCCGATTTTGACATTCCAATATACCAAATCGATCATCTCGACGAGAGCTGTCCAATGGTGCAGAGTAAAAGTCAATAACTGAAACTATTTTCAAGTTATATCCTTAAAACTGGAAAACCATGATCCACACAGTCAGCTAAGCACCATGTTTGTTTTTGTATAATATCTTAACAAATTAAAGAGAACTTGCAAATAAAATATTTCCATCTAATACTCGAACTCGGCTCGATACTCGATTCTTCTGTTGCAAACTCAACTCGGCTCAGCTCGAATTAAAAATGTTCTACTCGCACAGCCCTAATGTATATAAAAACAAAATAGACACTCAATGAACAGCACACCGTCTTACAATGCCACTTTGCACGGATATGGCAACGTACAGCACAACTTTCGCCTACGAGGAACCCGCTCAGTGACGCATGCTGCCCGACGGCACATGGTCGTATGAACCCCGGTGACTCAACCTCCCTTCGCCCCTCCAGCTCCGATTCTGTCCTTCTGCGAAGGCTGCTTTCGCAAGCCTTCACCTTATCACTACTCTGTCACCGTTTTGCATCAGAAGAAGAAAGAAAGGACCTTATAGATCAACATAACTGCAGTTTTATACTTTGGTTTTAGGGAAAATACTCACAATAAGGATACGCAAAACCAAAAATTTTGTAACAGTCGATTACAGGCGAATTTTCAGTGGCCAATTCATTGACATTTGTTGTTACTGTTGCGAGCAGAACTCTGTGCTTGGCCTGAAGAAGGTGGCGGAAAATTGGCCACCGAAAATTCGCCTGTAATTGACTGGTTTTCGTCTTTGGTTTTTGGTTTTGCTTATCTTTATTGTGAGTAAAAGAACGGGAAGAAGGCACCACCTTCCATTGGTCCCACCTACGACCAAAAGGCCCGTACTAGCACATTCGATTGTTCTGCATATTCTCTCCGTTTATAAGCCTTCAGATTACAAATTTCTGCTGAATCTGTCGTCCGCCATCTTGCTGCAGGCCACTACAGTACTATTTTGTACCCCTTCTTCAACCCACTTTTGCTAATGGTAAGGCAATATTTTCCTCCCTACATCGTCCTCAAATAAACACAAACGCCATGTTACTTCTTCTGCCTGGCTCATTCGCTTCGTGTGCCTTCACCTACTTCTGCTGGCCCCTCGTCCACTGGTACTGAAGCCACGATACAAGTTTCTCCTTCCCAAGCAGATGTCCTTGATCGCGGCTGGGCTTCGTCCTCACTTCCATTCGGTACTGTCAGTGCGTACTCCGTGGGGCAATATGACGATGCCACGAAATTTATCCCCATCTACCCAGGCATTATT
Source organism: Lithobius niger (assembly GCA_023313725.1). Taxonomy (NCBI): domain Eukaryota; kingdom Metazoa; phylum Arthropoda; class Chilopoda; order Lithobiomorpha; family Lithobiidae; genus Lithobius; species Lithobius niger. Next base: position 10,645 of record JAHWFP010223362.1, on the reverse strand, counting down.
AATTGCTCAGACCAGATCACCAGACAATTGCCCCATGCATGCTGTCGTGCTTTGGCCAAAGGGTTTGCTATGGGTTTGCCTTCAGCATTAGAGTCTCGCTTCACCGTTCCCTTGTGTGATCATTCAGCATTTGCATGGAGGAACCCGGGCCATGTTTAATTCTACGTTGTTACAAAATTAACTTTCTCCGGCTGCTGCAGTGGGGTTCTTCCGTTGGAACCCTTCCACGCCGTGGATCCTCACCTTTGTTTCGTCCACCACTACACTTGGATTGCTAAAGACATCCCCCTCCACTCCTGTGATTTTCATGAGACTCTTCCCTCCCTACCTAACCCTGATGTACCCTCGCTCTGACGCTACCTCTTGCCCTTCACATCATTATCTGTGATGCCGGTTCCTGCAGACACTTTCTTCCCTCACAAGGAAGGGTGTTGTGCTTCGTTTTCCTGCAGGCATTATCTGCTTCTACATGAAGGTCTTGAATTTCTTACTTTTTGGTTTTTACGCACTTGTCCTCTCCGTCCTTAACTTTGCTACTAACCAATTTGGTTTTTGCCCTTCAACCTTTTACCACGTCGACGTGGCTCCATGTTTCCTTTCGTTGTATTGTTTCGGGAAAAAAAGGGACAGTGATAAACACAAACCACTGGATACGGCCTGTGTTCCTGAGTGACTTCACCTCCACCGGATCGTCCCTCCACTACTGGATAGAGCCTGCCTTCGTGCGCCTCTAGTCTTTGCCGCTGGCCCTTTCGGCACCATTGGAATTATAGGTTATCCGACTTGCCTATCTGTAGCTTTTGTTGTCTTACCTTCCCCTACCGAACCTGTCGAGTGTCCCAGTCTCACCTAGGCCTGCCTTCGTTCTGTCGTCCATGTTTGCACTTGGCTTGCATCCAGTTTAAAAAAAAAGAACATGAAAATGATGTAAAAATAATTAATAAGGCGAAAATGGATACTACTAAAATATTTTCTAAAAAAAAGAAGAAATATTGCTCTAAATTATGTACCCCATTCTGGGTGTTATACCGTCACAAAACGACACCAGCAACCCTGTTGGACCAGCCGCCACTTCTGTGCTTGCTTCAGGTTCTTTTAGTTGGCTAACTCCGGGCATGCCAGCTCGTAGCTCAGGGGCACTCGTTCAATGATCCCGCTGCCTTCTATGACTAGGTCTACTACAATGCTGTAAAATTACAGGTAATGTATTATTTCGTACGCATCTAGAGACATTAAAATGCCAGGGCTACCTGGCTGATTTTCGTCACTAGTGCCTACACGGAAATATTAATTATCTGTAATCCGACCCTACATCCCCTCTTGAGTTACCACTATAACGATTCAGAGGTTCCAAAAGATGAAGCCGGGTTCCGCTCCGGCGCTTTTATAGGAGGAGTGCGTCACGCATCCGCATTGAGGTTACCGAGCTAGCAAGCATAGGTCTATAACTTCTTCTCTAGGGCAATTCACATTTGCGAAGATATGGGATAAAATTACAAATTATTTATATTTTCGTGTAGGCACTAGAAACAAAAATCAGCCAGGTGGTGCTGGAATTTTAATATTTTTAATGTTAATTACTAGGGATCGACCGGATACCATTTTGCCGGATCCGGGTCGGTTCCGGATAATTTGATGTCAGTGCCGGATCGGTTCCGGATCTTGGTGCCGGTTCCGGACCGGTACCGGATACCGGGTATTTCTCACACAAAAATTAAATAAAGCCGTTTTATTTGTTTCCCCTTATAAGTTGCAGCTACGGTGTTATTTTTCGCTTTGTTTCACATTATTTTTTACATTAAACACTCAGAAGTCTTACGCTATTAAGAGTGCTTATAGGCTACAGCACTCCACTGGTTTGACAATGTTGCTAAGTTTTTTGAAACAATCAAAGCACTAATTAGGTTAATCAATCAAAAAATATTTTAAATTAAGGATTTTCTCATTGATAAGCCTAGCCTACTGCTTCATTTCGAAAAAAAATTGCAGAATTTTTTTAAATAAAATTTATTTAATTTATTTTTTGCCATATAAAATAACATAAAAAGCTGAAATACAAAAAAAAAAAAGTTAGAAAAATATTTACAGGTATAAAAGTGGTTATCAGTTAATCATGCCTGGTTAAAAAAAAATAACCTTTCTTATTCTCCAACATATTTTAAAATTTTGTTTAATTATAAATAAAATAAAATAATAACATACAGCTGAAATAAAAAATAAAAAACTAAATAAATACTTAAAGATTTAAACATGGTTATCAGTTAATCATGCCTGGTTTAAAAAAACAAAATCTTTTCAATTCTCCAAAATATTCTTAAAATTTGTTTAATTATAAATAAAGCTGAAAATAATTTAAAAAAATAATAATGTGCAGATTTAAATATGGTGTTATCAGAATCATCAGGTTTTGGAGTTGGCTAACTACTCCAACAGTTGACTATCTCCTCCAGGAGTCCAGGTGGGCTCTAACGTTTTGCTACTGTTGATTTGACAGGCAATGTTTACCAAGTCTAAAATCGAATTAAGGGAGCAGATTCTCCAACAAAATGGATTTTGGATACTTCAAAGGCACTCAACATTTAGCTAGTGAAGTAAATACTTGGATTTTTTTCCAGAAATTAAAAGATTCAAAGGTGAACCATTTAACATTTGCAGCTTCGTGCGTTAGGCCTAACTCACTCACCACGTGCGATAAGGAAAACATGCCTGTTACACCTAATATATGCGGCTGATTTTTTTTTTTTTTTGCGGTTAGCCAAGGTAAGTTTGATAGATCAGAAAAAAATCTAGTGAATTAAAGCTATTTTTGTTGAAATAAACTTTTTTAAATTACGATTTTTTCGCGGAGAAATGAGTCGACTTTCGCTACTACTTTAGTACCGTAATAACGCTCGATTTGTGCTCATAAAGGTTTTGATTTTTTGAACATCTTCGTTTCGTATTCTCCAATATATATTTTTGTTACAATATAATTATTTCGTCTGCAATTTTTTATACTCGTAGACCGCTTAGTTATTTTACTAAGATTTTGCTAAGAAGCAAAGAAAAAAAGAAAGTTGATTATTTGTGCAGGATCCGGTTTAAAATAATGGCCGGATCCGGATCTTGCCGGATACTGCAAGATCCGGCGCCGGATCCGGATCTATCCGGACTCGGTCGATCCCTATTAATTACTCTTAATTTATAAAACTGTTCAGATTTGTTGCTTGCCAACTATTTCTGTGTTAATCCTTGATACAGCCATTATTAAGCAGATTAGTTCTCCGATGGAGACCATTACTTTAACTGTGCTCTTGTTTTGTCATTGTTATTTTTTTTATTTTTAGGTTCGAACCAAAGCCCAAAATGTTCTGAAGCGTTGTTTTAGCAGCTTTATTTATTCATACATTCCATTTACTCCCCACGTCCAACCTCTCCTGGAAGCTAAACCAGAAATCTCTCACGAGCAATTCAAGGTAACCTAAATTACGGAGAGTTCGTTATACTTGTATCTGTTTCTTACTATCTGTAAAATACTAACCTCTACTAACCTCGATTTTCTTTTCTACCCGATTCTTTAAACCCCTTAAAAGTTTAAAACACCTGCAACACTTGCAATGCAATGAGGTTAGCCTATCTGCCACTTGGTGCGCAACAATCGTTGCCTCTAACAAGCCAGCGCCAGCCCAGCAATGACACTTCTTTTTCAGGTACGGGACAGTGCAGACGTGTGTAGTATTTGCTCTATTCTTTTTGCTTTTCGCCAGGGAATCGTTTTGTATTCTTTGCCCGAAGTTTTCAAAATGGACTGTTATAAACTGCGTCGTATGTTCACATTGGAGATTTTCCCGAGTGTTCGTGTAAAAAATAAAGAAGAATAAAACCCTTCAGGACATTCACTGCGTGTGCAAGTGCCAACCATGTAATTTTATCGAGTCTACGTGTGGTTTTTTTGTGATTTTATGGACGAAAATGAGGTGAAAAAAGTACTGCACACCTGGAAGAAATTGGACCAATGTTGGGTGCAATTAAAAAAAAAATGGGGGGGGGGGGTTCAATGGAGTCTTCTTACGGATCTAAAACACCGCTTGAACGTTGTTTGGAATTTTTATGTACTGACCTCAATGCCCCACTTGTGTTTTGTTTTGCCATGGTCTTTCGGATGCGTCGGTTAGGTCTAATGTGGATGGAGCCGGGAACGCTTCTTCATCGCCGGCGCTGTCTTCCTTGCTAGCCAAGTCTACATTTGACCGTAGTAATTAGAGTTGTTTGTGAATGCGGTTTTCGAGTGTTTTCTTATCGAATCATAGCAGTTTTCTCTATGCATTCCGTACTTCTATTTTTTGGGGCATTTTGCATATGGTGTCATCATTAGTGAACACATCCACGCACAACGCACACAACGCACAACGCACTTACTTCTCCACGTCACAGCAGCACGTTGCACGTTCCAGGGGTTACCCCCTTCTCGAGGCAGGGGACGTTTCCGTGGATTCTCACAACGTGGAAGGGATGCCTTTCGGGGTCATCCCCGCAGTAGCAGGTATAGATGTTTTTCTCCCTCACCTTCCTCTACTTCACCGGTAGGGGGGGGGGAGGAGGTTTCGTCGCCATGTGAACAACTGGAAGCTCATCACCGATGACGTGTTCACTCTCTTTGCTGTAGGCAGAGGCTATTCACCGCCATTTTTGTCTGAACCAACACTGACTTCAGCCTCAGAAAGCTGAACCATCATCTAGAGAAGCAGCGTTTCAAGATGGAGACAATTCGGTCGGTCAGAGAAGCGATGCAGCCAACCATTTTTTACGATTGCCATCTACTTCGAGTCTGCATGCATGCATGTTCCGTTGCGCCAGGGGATTCGGCATCTGTTTCGCCTTTTTGTAGGAGGTCAATCGTATCAGTTTGGTGTCCTACCCTTTGGGATTGCAACCGTACCTCATGTCTTCACGTCAGTGCTTTGCCTGGGTTTGGGGTTTCTACATCGTCTGTACATTCGAGCCCATGCCTACATCGACGATTGGTTGCTCCGCCATCAGTCGGAGGAAGTACTTGGGGTCAATTGGACAGGTGTCATCATGTCTGCAAGACCCTGGGTCAAGGTGTCCAGTTGGAAAAATCCAGGCTGGTGCCGTGCAGGTGGTTTGTGTTCCTCGGCACTCAGTTCGATACGGACGAGTTCACGGTTTGGCCATCGCAGGAACAGGTAGGTAGAGAATAACAGGATCGGATGGAAAAGTTGCAGCTGGCCACCAAGATTACGACAGTAATAGGCACCAGTAATAGGTGTTATCGATTTCTGCGCTGAACTGGTTCCTTTCGGGGAATGGAAGGTCAGGCCGATGCATTGGTTCAGGAACCAGGCGTGGCAACCTCGTCGTCCTGGCGGGACGTAATTTCTCTGGACAGTTTGCAAGTGGATACCATTCAGTGGTGGGGTGACCCCCTCAACACCTGCCGGAGAGTGCTGATTCAGGACCCTACGCCGGTTGGACTTCTCTTCACGGACGCGTCCTCCACAGGGGGGGGGGGGGCGCACTTCGAGGGTCTCATGATGGCGGCAGTGTGGTCAGAAGAGGAGAGCCAGTTGCACATCAATGTTCTGGAGAAGCGAGCAAAACGTCTAGCAGTGCAGGCCTGGGAAGGAGTTTTGTGCCGGAAGACTGTGATAGCCATGACGGACAACACGACGGCGGTGGCTCACGTCAAGAAAGGCGGAGGGACTCATTCTTGGTTAATGATGGAATAGACCTCCCTGCTGTTTCGACTGTGCGAAGCCCTGCACCTCAACCTGCGTCCGCGTCATGTAGCAGGGAAGCTCAATGATCTAGCAGACGAGTTGTCGCGTCAGAGGACTCCCACAACGGAATGGAGGGTCGATCCCAGCCTGTCCCAGAGCTCGTTCTTGACGTGGGGAAAGCTCTGGGTGAACCTGTTTGCGACATGCTGCAACTGCCAACTCCCACACTTTGTCTTGCCGTTTCCGGACTCGACGATGTGGGTCACGGACGCTCTTTCCATTGACTGGGCAGGCCTGTCAGCTACCCGTTTTCCCCCGTTCTCGCTTCTGCAAGCGTCATGGAACAAACTTCGCAAGTCTCCGGGAGAATACATTCTGTTGGCACCACTCTCACCAGCTGCGTCATGGTATCCAGGCATAGTGGAACTGTCGAAGGAGGACCCACTTCTTTTACCCCTCTCGTACTCCATCCTGACCCAGCACGGAGTTGCGGCGACCCACCGTTGTCCCACTATGCTTCAACTTCACGGGTGGAGACTGTGATTAGGAATTTGGAAGGAGAGGGTTTTACCACCGAGGTCTCGGAGCGGATGTTGGGTTGCCTCCATTCGTCGTCGAGGAAGAACTATGCGGCCAGGAGGAAGGTTTGGTATTTCTAGTGCCAGAAGAAGGGATTTGATCCAACGGATCTTACCGATGCTGCTTTGTCGTCCTTCTTGGAAGAACCTTTCGCTAAGGGTCTGTCCCCGACTGCCATCAAGGGGTACAGGTCGGCCATCAACTCTGTCTTGTCGATCTTGGGCAATAAGAAGCTTGTGGCCAGTGAACATGTTTCACGCCTGGTCCGGGCGTTTGTGAATGCAAAAGACTGAGGCCTGACAGTTGTTCCCCAAATGGAACTTGCCCTTGGTGTTGGCCGGTCTGGAGTTGGTGCCTTACGAACCTCTTTGCTCAGCTCCGTTGCTTCTAATGTCATAGAGGACTCTTTTCTTGGTGGCTCTGGCTTCAGCGGCTCGGCAGAGCGAGGTAGCTGCTCTGGTGGGAGATGGCCAGAACTCCCGTTTTGCTCGAGACTGGTCATCTGTGTCGTTGGTTTTTCCAGCTGAGTTCCGTGCAAAGAATCAAAGACCAAATGTGGCCCCCATGCCTTTGGTGATAAAGGCATTGAAGTCAGTGGCTGATCCAGGGAATACGGAGGCACGGTCCGGGCTCTACGCTTTTACTTAGACAGGACCAATTTGACGGAGCAGTCTGGACGTTCGGGACGAGCAGGATCTACACTTACTCTGGTGTTTTTGCAATGGGATCGAGCATCTGGAGGTATCCTTCCCTTACCGTCACCAGCGAAGATAGGGAAATGGATTTGTGAGGTCATCAAGCGGGTGTATGAGCAAGGACTGGACCATCTGGCCATCCCTGCAAATGTGAGGGTCCATGCGTTGAGGACTTTGGCTGCGTCTTGGGCCTTCGCGTCTGGCACCCCACTTAATGATGTGGTAGCTGCCTGCTCTTGGACCAACAAGAACACCTTCATCGCCCATTATCTTCACGATACAGATGCGTAGTGGGAGTGATCTGGAGCGTCCCCCATGTGGCGGCTGGAAGTGTTGTTGGGGAGTGAGTGGAAGTTTGTGTACACAGTGGAAAGGAGATGACACAACACAAGGAGTGTTGCAGTGTCATCATGCCCGCTGGAACTTTCTCTAAATGGGAGAGAGAAGGTGGGCAAAGACAGTGAAGTTCAGGTGACACGTCACGAGGCAGTGTTTGGTGTTGCAATGGTGGAAAGCTTCCTGCTAAAGTGCATACTGGAGAGCATCCGACCCGACACGAGGAGTGTTGAGGGGTTGGCCCACATGAACTTTTTCCTGGTGAAGAAATTGTGGGGATATGCACCTTGTACACAGTGGACGGTACACAGTGGAAAGATGGACAGTTGTCATCACTGTTGCCCGGTGGCAATACCAGTGGTGGATCGCAGTCCATAGCTGAGGACCTCGCCCGAGACAGGTGCTGAGATGGGTAAAGGTTCTTTGCTGGCTGTGTTTAAAGTGTGATGTGTACCGTATTTTTGGTGTGGAGTGCAATGAAACCAGAGTTAGCAGGGTTCGTGCTGTTCCACCAGCCTATTGGACAAATTCAGCACATACTAGAGGTTAGTATTTTACAGATAGTAAGAAACGACAATTTTAACTTGATTAAAATTAGTTTTTACTATCCTAAAATACTTGCCTCTATTAGAACCCACCCAGCCTCCTCGCTTCGCCGAACCCTGGTAATGTCGAGTTGTGGGTTCTGGAAAACGAAGTGTCATTGTTGGGCTGGAGCTGGCTTGTTGGAGGCAACGATTGTTGCGCACCAAGTAGCAGATAGGCTAACCTCACTGCATTGCAAGTGTGCAGGTGTTTGAAATTTTTAAGGGGTTTAAAAAATCTGGTAGAAAAGCAAATCGAAAACGATTTTAGCACATACTAGAGATAAGTATTTTAGGATAGTGAAAACTAATTTTAAATCAAGTTAAAATTGTCGTTTCTTATGGTATATCGATCCTTTTTTTCCCCCCTGCCAAACCGTTACTAAACCGATCATTCAAAAAATGACTGGCATTCAGAACCGGCCACTGATGCAGAACTTGATGTACTCAACAACTTAATCTAAATATCAATAAACTTCACCAGAAAGCAGTAAAAATTCCATAGGATGGACTTACTGAATCCATAGGATGGGTGGATGCCGTAAATTTTGCAAAAAAAACGGAGGAAAAGGACATTAATCTAAACTTAAACTCCAACAAAATTTACCTCCCCATTTCTCTCTTTATGTATTACTGACTCCTCCAGTTTTCCAAATTTTCTATGGCCTTCTTCGGTGTTTTTAAGTTCAGCATTAAAAAGTCCTTTTCAGTATTTAAATTTACCAGACTTTGTAGCCTCTCGTATTCTGGAAAGGTGGTTGCAGAGCACCCAGCCAAAGGCCATAGCTCTGAGCCTCTCGTATTCAGTAGGACTTTCATTCCAGGGCTTTTGTAGCCTCTCGTATTCAGTGGGGTTTCATTCTTTCCATTCTTCCACTTCGTGTTCAGTCTCTTCTCCAAGTCTTTACCCACAAGGTTTTTCACATTTGATTCTATGGTTCTTGAGTGTTCATGAGAGGAATTCGTAGGTGTTCATGGAGTTTTATGGCGATTGACTCAGGTGAACGTTACGAGTAAAATTCGGCTTTGTTAACTTGTCTTAATGCTGAAACCGTATTCGTTTCGCCATTGTCGTTAACTTCTCTGTTTTGTCCCATTTAATTTCATCCTACTTGGCCATGCAACCGTGCTGCGTGGCCATGATGTGCATCTGACATGCCTTGAGTCAATCGCCATTAAACTCCATGAATGTCAATGAATTCCTCTCGGGTGCATTCAAGGACCATTGAATCCAAACGTAGAGAACCTTGTGGATAAAGACCTGGTGAAGAGACTAAACGGGAAGTGGAAGTTTGGAAAGAATAAACGCCCCACCGAATATGAGAAGCTATGAAGTCCGATAAATTTGAATACTGACAAGGAGCTAACATGTAAACTGAGGAAAAAAATTAACTTAACTGAAGAATTAAAAATGCCTGAATATGACTACAGTTATTAGTAAAAAATGTGTAAGATGGTGGAGGAGTCTACTGTGAAAATGAGCAATTTGGAGGTACATTTGTTGAAGTTGAACTTGACTTTCGCAATAGAGAACTCAACAATGGTTTTAGTTAAACCTACCCTTTTTTCTAACTTTACTTCTGTCTAACCTTACTTATCCATCATGGAAAATTTAGTGATTATGCAATCATTCATGTAGTCATTACAATGACAGCTGTTCTCGGTAATTCCTAACTCGTAATACTAAAAAGAAAATTGTTTACAGCAACAATGATAATAATGAAATCTCAGTTTGAATGACATGATAAAGTCTAATTTTTACTTCCTTCACTTTTCCTAGCCGTGATTAAGGGTGGGAAGAGATGCTGCAGGCACAAGCGTAGGAAGAGTCCACTAATTTCCCATGAATGAAGCAGTCTGCATCAAGGAGAGTCTTTGTGAGAGTATCAGATAAACTAATCTGAGCAAGAAAAAAAGGACAACTGCCCCGACTGGGACTCAACCCATTCGGGGTAGTTGTCTTTTCTGTCTTTCTAAAGGTTGTTACAGCTTGAGTTCTCACAAGGCTAGTCTTTAATGCAGACTCTTTACTTCATTAGCTCTTTGCCTTTTGATTTTGCTTTATTTCTTACTAATCCCGGAGAGGGAGAAAGGCCGTTACTTGGTCTAATAAGTCAGCAGGCAGTGTAGCATTTATGTTCCTGATGGATACTGCAAAATGAATGAAGTTTTTAGCTTATTTTGCAGCAGAAAAATAACAATTTAAGGGGAGGGTGTTGACTCTAATTTACAATTTTGACCATAAAGCATTATTTTTGGGGAAGTGAGCATTTGCTTCGCCTAGGCTTTTAATGGGCAATTTATGGTATTCACAAATTTTTCTAATTGTTTTGAACTCGGAAATTACTCATTACGCTCACTTTCAAAAACAGGATACTGTTAGTATCTTGCAAATTTTCGATTGTAGAAAAATGTCGAAGATGTAACCAGAAGACTCAATTTTTCTTGACCCTGCCTGATGAAGCTTGTTGAAATACAATCGAAAATTTGCAAGATACCGACAGTATCCTGTTTTTGAAAGTGAGCGTAATGAGTAATTTCCGAGTTCGAAATGATTCAACAGCGTTTCAAAGTAATTCAAGTAAGCCTAACGGTTTATTTTGTGATTTTCTAAGTGTGTATTAATTATTGGGAAGTAGCCAATTCAAGCACGACCATCGCAGGGGAATGCTTGGCACAATAGCATTTCTTACTACCTGCAAATACTTACCTTCCTTAATAATGCTTAAAA
>JAHWFP010223361.1:0-20378 GCA_023313725.1 Lithobius niger | reverse complement strand
AAAAAACAAAAAAAAGTTGGTGTTTGTCCCAACGAGCCACCGGGTAGTAACAACACGCGTAGTTCCCATTTTGTCCTCCAAACCCGTGCCCTCGTGATAAGACGCTTGCCGAGTGTTGCTTTCCATAGTAATATGCTCCTCCCGTAACGAAGTGAATTTATTACTCTAAGGTGCTAAATACAGCCATGCAGCAACAAAAGAGGTGCTAGCTCTGCTGCAGAAACAAGATGCCGATAAAAATTTGTTCAATTTACTGCGAGCACGACCGTGCTTTTATAGTTATGGTGGGATTTAACTGAAACCACAAACCTGCAGGAGGTAAATTAATTAAAGGCGGGTTTGCCACCAAATTAACAATGTGCAGCATCTAGCCCTATTGAATTTTCTCTCGCAGCGAGCAAAGGAATGCACCTTTAAACACAACAAACGAGCCACGTGCTTCCCTAATGATTATTGAGTAAAATTAGTACACATTTGAAACGTTGTCGTGCACCTGGGAGCAAACTGTAAAGATTAACGATATTACTGTCACTAGATGGCGCAAGAGTATTTTCTCTATAGAGCAGTGACATTTGCCGCCATATTGGCACCAGTATGGGTTTTGGAGGGCATAACTACAAGGTGCACTAAATAAAAATGGAGGAGAAAACAACGGAAGAGCGGATTTCTTAGGCTTAAAATAACGTTGTTTTCTCCAACAACAAAAATCGCGCGTTTTAGGTCTAAGAAATCACTCTTCACAGCATCGGCTGCAGTATGACGCCCTTCTGTTTCTCTCTGCAGTGCCCCTTGCAGCTAACCCATTAAGGCTCCAGCATAGAGTTATATACAATAATACTACGTCGTGTCACTGCTCTATACTCTACCGTGGCGCCATCTAATGGCGTTAATATCGTTAATTTTTACAGCTTGCGTCCAGGTGCACGAGGACGTATACCACATTTTTACTCAATAATTAAGGAGACACGTGCCTTGTTTGTTTGTTGTGTTAAAAGATATTTTTAGTGCGTTCCTTTGCTTGGTGCGAGCAAGCGCTAGAGGTAACTAGATAGCGCTCGATGGCGCTAGATGGACCAAACTTTCGTTTGGTGGCAACCTGCCTTTAATACACAGCCACAAAATTAACTTCATTATTTCGATTACCAATAAAACCTTCACGATAACATTTTTTTCTGACAGTTGAAAGATTACGGCAATCGCACGTAGACGGCAGCGACCTTTTTTTTTTCCTGCCTGGTTGTAGCTGTCTGTGTACTAATTTGCCAGGGGGTTGTTTCTTTTGAACGTCTAGAGACAGTTACGTACGCATGACGTAGGCATTTAGCAAACTTTTAGCACTGCTGCAAGGAAAAGAAACGCAAGGTTTGTCATGGAATGCACCCAGCGCAACACGAAATGAGGAAAGGACATGCATCTAATACATGCAGATCGAGTTCCAAATTTGCAGCTAAATTCTAGAAAAAAGAAACATCCATTCATTTTGCTCTAGCCCTGCGAAGAAAAGAAACACACCGCAACACGTACAAATTGTTTTTCCCTCCCTAATGATTTTACACTAATTAGTAGAATAAGAAAGATGAGAAAGGGTAAACGCACAAAGACCAACAAAATAATGCAATAATGCATGACGTTATTTGTGTACGGTCCCTGAAGAGAAATAGAGACACTCTGAATGTCCATTCTTTCATTCCAGGGTTTGGAAAAAAAAAAGATCGACGTCTTAACCTACGTGACGTAATACTAGGGGTCCTGCGGTAATTAAACAGCCACTATTAACTGTTTTAAGGGCACCCGCGCACTGAGCGGCAGGTCACGCGACCAGTGGTCGTGGCGGCCAAAAAACACAGCGACGTGCCGCGCGGCCATGTCCGTTTTTCATTCAGAATTCTCGATCACGTGGTGAAAAATGAATACGAGCAAGTGCGGTCGCCCTGAGGCCGCCTGCACGCCGCCCGGAATCCCAGTGGCCGCGGCGATAGGCTGGACTCTGCGGCCAAGTGCGCGTTGCTACATACACAGTAAGCATTCTCGTTGGCCGCAGCGACCTGGCCGCTGGGTGCGCGGGGGGCCTAAAACGGGAAAGTCTTCGACGGATTACGCTTTTGTACTACAAAATTAACCGAATTCGTAAGGAATTTTAAAACAGACCCGGATTTGACGTAGTCACCTAGTGTCTGAAAAAGAAAACTTGCCACATCGCTCGCTCCGTTGGCGTCGTCTCGCTTCGCTCGAGGAAGATCCTTATTGCTACTCTTTAAATAAGTCTCAGATGTCTACGTATTTTGACACTATTAGTCTGGAAGTGCCATCCCATACTTGTGCCTGTATTCTGCATGTTTCTGTTGGATCGACGCTCGAGGACATTTCTTGCTGAAACTCATTGCTGTTGACCGAGGTATCACACCGAAAAAGATCAGAATGTAGTGCGCACTTTTCCTAAAGCTTCAGCTCATAAACCAACTATTTTGCTTGTAATTGTGGCTGTTCGTGTATTAATGTCGTCCCAGAATTGTAATGTTAGCATTCTGTATCTACCTGTTGGACCTTTTGTGTTGGAGACAGTGATCTTTTATCCGACGAGAAAGTCGTCCGCTTTCACTACCGAATAAAGTTTTAGTCTACTACTTGCTACCAGCATTTAGGAAAAAGTACTGCTCCGATGACAAACGCTGATTGAGTGAGCGAGTGAATTTCACGTAGTTGCCTAGTGTCTAAGGAAAATACGTTGACGAAGGTTCCGAGAGAACCTCATGCTACATAGATAGGCAGTGAAGCATGGTGCGAAGCAGGCAAAACAACTTCTCATCCTCTGCGATATCTGGCCGTCTGTGTGAGTGTCTGTCTGGCTGTCTGTCTCCAGGATAACTTTTGAACCCATTGTCCAATTGAATATTACGTGAACATCCTGTTTGAACTATTGAAAGTTTGCAGTAAATAATTGTTTATCTTTGCTTTGGTCGCCTGGTTCAGGTTATCTAATCAGGTAACGTTGCTTCTCGAAAAAAGTCGGGTAAAATAGTATCTGTTCTTATCACTGGCATCAGAGGGCGATTCGTGTGAGTCTCTCCAAGACGGTGTAGCATCGCGCAGAACAAGCAAACCTATCGGAGTAGCCGGGAAGCAATTTAGTTTTTTTTACACGGACCTACCGGATCTGAGGCGTCTTCCGATCTCAGGCATCATTCGGATCATGTTTTTGGCAGGCCAGGTTTCGGTTTCCCGGACAAGTTTATGCATGCAAGTTTCTGATGTTATATAAATGTTATATAAATAGACGCAGCGAACGCGAGAGCGCTAGTGAGTCATGTGATTTGGAAAAATACGACAAAACATCATTTTCTTGAGATCCGTCAGGTCCACATAAAAGAAGTTATATGCGGCCGGGAAACTTGAAATAAAAATGGCGGCATCGTTGCGTCATTAGACGGCATGGTAGCTACAATACTTTCAGAATTTGACGAAATACTAGTGCGTGGGTAGCAGTTGAAGATGAAGGACTTATTCCGTGGTCGATTCAAACCGTTTAAGGTTCGTTATAAGAAATTTGAACCACGGATGAAGATTCAACCCGACAGGCTAGCTCTCGTAACCAAAAAAATCATGTGTTATATTTAGCTCCACTCGTAGCTACAACCCGTCTAAAAACTGAATGCTGAAAGAAAAGAAAACTTGATCATTTAATTAATCATCTAGCTTAAAATTATTTAAACTTTATCTCCTAATCTGATCTAACTTTTTTTTAAGGGATGAAGTATAAGTATTCTAATCGTGATCGTTTTGTTGTAATGACGTTAACTACCACCTCCGGTCCTCCATGGAAACGCTCAGGAAGGTAAACTTGGGAAGTGACGCCTTGCGAATCGGTTCATTGACAACGGCACCCTCTGGTGGTAATCGCTGAAAGCAGGTGCTAGTTTCACCCAAATATTTACTACTACGTGAAGCCCGTGTGGTGGTTCATGCAGTGTTTGTAACACTGGGAAGGTTTACTCTCTTATGTGCTTTTTGCGGAAGGCGTGCATCCCGTCTACGAACTTTGCGCACACTGGCTAACAAACGCTGATTTTCCTTCGCTTCGCTCACTCACTCAGTGCCTCCCCTAAACCGGATCTATGCACTTACATATGAATATTTCCCCGGAAATTAAAAAAAAATATTTACCGGGTTATGGGCAGAAATTAAATAGCGTTTTCTGTATTTAACTAAGTTTCACTGATCCTCGAATTTTAATCGTCCACAACGACAAAACCTTTAGCCAGCGGTTTAATAATAAGTTGCATACACCTGAAGCATTGTTTTATCCATTAAAAGTTACGCTTTCAGTTTAATGTCAACAGTCATTCCGTTTACAATCACAGAATACTCTCAAATGGACGTCAACACTTGTGTTTACATTGGTACTAGTATTGTGCTGGTAATGGAGCGTAAGGCTGTAGGCCACGGCTCTTGGTATACAAATTCAAATTCAGCCATTCCGCATTTGCTATCTCGTAACGTTGAGATAGCCAGTGTGTCCGTTAAGACTGGCTGTTCTACAACTCGTTTTTTTTATTAAAGAACAATTACATCCATTTTGACATGCATGCTTTACTTTTGGATCACTTACACAATAACTAAACACAACAATTGCGGTAAGAATACGTTACGTACGTGCGTTGTTGTGATTTTGATTTGGGCGCATGGCTTCGGCCCAGGCTCAATAAAATACAAATACAATACAAATACAATGCATAAATTAATACCGAAGGGTGTCACTCTTTAATTTCGACTCACAGCGATTGAGATAGCTCTATTGGCTGTGTGAGCTCGAGCGTCTGACGGCCTTAGCTGGCCGACAGTTGTAGTGGCCAGCTAAGGCAGTCGGACGCTTGAGCTCTCACAGCCAATAGAGCTATCTCAATCGGCTGCGAGTCGAAATCGAAAAGTGACATCTGTCGGCATTAATTTCTGCGCGTTCCAGCAAAACAATGGCGGTCTCCGCATCGTGTTTTGGTGATGCAATAATTAAATTGTTGTATAGGACATACGTAACGTATTCTTACCGCAGTTCTTGTGTTTAGTTATTGTGTAAGTGATCCAAAAGTAAAGCATGCATGTCAAAATGGGTGTAATTGCCCTTTAATGCAGATTGGCAGATTAAGAGTGGCATTACCTATATACTTTACCATGACTTGGATTAAAACACTTCGAAATTTTTTTAATACCGCTGTAGTTTTTTTTTTTTTCATTAATGTACAGCTAAAAGACTTGACGCATAAAATGACACCTTAACCCACGCGCGTGTCATGCAGACGCAGCTAAAGAAGCCACAGAGAAGTGATCACATGGATAGAGAATAAATTTCAGCTAAAGCGATGCAGCAGAAAAGATACAAAACTGACTGTAAACTTACCAAAAAATAGAGTGGATATGTGGCCCACAGCCCCCCCCCCCCCCTCCCCCATAGGCCTATCTCAACGCTCCCTTCTCTCCGGAACGTTTCGAATCGTTCCTTCGGTCAAGTTTATTTTAGCCTTTACAGTACGGTGCAGAGACCCCCGCCAACAGAGCAAGGGCCACTTACAGTTAAAGGGCGCAGTACGTTTTTGTGACTTTGGGGACCTTTCCGTGTCGCCTTCTTTTCACCATTTTCTGCCCCTTTCCTAGGTTTTTTGGCCCTTGTTTTGTTTTTTTTAGGCGAGTTTAGGCCTTTTTTAGGGCTTTAGGCCTTTTCTCAGGCTCCGCCGCACCAGTAAATGTCTGCCTAAATGCCATTTTTTTACAAAGGGGCATTTTTCGAAAAGGGTAGGGACAACGTCCCCCCCCCCCTTCCGCACGCCATTGAGCCTTTATGCATCGTACCTTTCTTTAGATAAAAAAAAAATTATATGAAGAGAAACGATGCCGTTAACAGAGAATGAATTAAAATCGAAACTTTTTCACTACAGTTCATTACGCAATCCCATGCAGGTTTCTTGCAATCTTATCACACTCTCGCCTGTAGATCACGACCGCCAGGGGCCGGTTACCATTCAGACCATTTGCATAGAACACGGCTTCAACCTGCGATCGCTGTGGAGTCCTTACGTCTTGATCCTAGGCTGATCGCGGTGCTGTCAGAATACTCCAGGACGGACCACACAGTCCGTGTGTCTGTCTGTCTGTCTGTCGTGTCTTTCTGTCTGTCTGTCCGAATAAGGGGGAGACGCGCAACACTAGCTGGAAGATCTCTAGCCGATAAGCGGCTTAAGGCCGGGGCGTCGTATTGATCCGGCGAGAAAGCGAGACTAGAGCGGGCAACGCGTTTGCCGGGACGCACGATAACCGGGTACTCGTTGCAAGCCATGGCGACATCTCCATGATTAAACCAGCAGACAACTAAACATGACGGAGTTGTCACTGATGCCCGGTACAGGATACCACGTGGGACACGTATCTTCTCTCTTTCTCCACCTCACAAACAACCAACAGGACATAAATTTCGTTTGGTACCCAGCACTAGTTGGGGAAGGAGCCAAAGGGGGCAATTAAGACTATAAATTGGCAAAAGTAGCAAATTACAATTGAAAAATATGTGAAAATTGGCTTTGCATTAAAGTTGCTTAAAATTAGTTGTTTTACAGGGCTTCGAGGAATTTAAAGCAACTCCTCCCTATTTTTTCTGAGGGGGGGAGGGGACGACAACAGAAAAAGAGGTACTTAAGGATGGGGTTTTCTCTTTCCTTCAACAGTTACAATGAATGGCATCCCCCCCCCCCTCCCCGACCCCTACTTTGGTTATGCCACTGTCCCTTCCCTATGAACCCTACACTAAATTATCGAACGTTTGCTGTTGAAAAGTAAAATCCTAAAAGTACAAACATATATACAAAAAACTCGACGTTTCGGGTTCACCTCCGAGCCATAGTCAAGAGCAGCAAGTAAAAACAAATGACAAAAAACCGCTAGAAAGCCATGAGTCAAGTTGCAAGTAAAATGTCAATCTTCTACGAGGCAGAACTTGCTAGAACGTGTTAAAAACGGACAAAACCGTAAAAAAAATTAAGAAAAATTATTTTAAAACTAGAGGGGACTTCGATGTGTGCTTGTGGCTTGCACCAAACGGCGTAATGGCTCGGAGATGAGCCGAAACATCGAGATTTTTATGTGCTTATTTGTGCACTTCCAGGCTTTAACTTTGCAACATTCTTCAAGTTCTGTTGAAGTTTAATTACGAAATTATTGAACCTCGATTTTTGTACACCACTTCCCCGGCCCGCATCCAAACAAAAAAAAAACTCCTGCATCTACCACTGGTGGTGGTCCTTGATGGAGGAGGAGGAACTGAATTGAAAACTGCGACCAGAAACCTGCACCATTCCTCTGAAAGTTTTATCTTCCAATCAGAACTTTGTCTCCCTAGTACCAGTTGCTACATAACATCTACCGACAGGAGCATACGACGAGTTCCTTCTGCAGAAACGAGGAGAGTTGAACGCTGTGCACCCGATTCGGCGAATTTATGCACTACGCAAAATGCATCCACTTCATACGCAATTTTAAAATACTGCCAAGATGACTGACTCGACAAAGGTATTGGTGTATAAGTCACATGAAAAAATGTGACTGCTGTCCTCAGTTCTAGTTCCTTTGATCCATGCAGCTGTCAATAAGGGCAAAAAATTGTTACTTCTTTTTTTGTTGATCTGGTATCTGCATTTGACACTTAATCTCTAAAAATTGAGGACTAAACTGTTTAAAACTGGACTTGGCCCAAAATTGATTAGAATCCTATTGAAATTGAAGAGAGAAAACAAAGCTACTATTAGAACTCCATTTGGCAACACAGGCTTTTTTGAAATCAACAAAGGCCTCAAGCAGTTCTGCATTCTCAGCCCTATACGTTTTTCACACTATATCAACGACCTGGAAGATGCCCTAAAAAGGAAATGTGCGGGTGTTGATATCGGCCACAATGAGAAATTTGCATCCTGCTCTTTGCTGACGACATGGTTCTCTTTGCTGACTCTCCAGTTATGCTTTAACGGACCATTAACGTACTTAAAACTTTAACTTGTTTGAAACTAAATTTATTTAAATCCAGATTATGGTTTGTAGGAAAGGTGGTTTATTAAGCAAAAAAGAAAAATGGTTTTTTGATGGGAAAAATTGAAATTGTAAATAAATACAAACACCTTGGTGTTTAGCTCACTCCCAGAGGTAAATTTACCGAACAGGGTGATACATGAAGCTAACTTAAAACAGAAGGCTATTTAGGGCCTAATTTCCAGTGCGAACATTTTTGACATTGAAATCCAGTTAAAACTTTGGGATTCTTGCATTTTGCATAACTGATGTATGGTGCTGAAATCTGGGGCTTCAGCAAGTGGGATAGAATTGAGACTATATGCAATCGACTTTCTTGAAAAAATATCATGCAAGTCAGAAGGTCAGTTCCTAACTGTTTCATTTATGGCGAGTGTGGAAGACTTCACCTTTTCTGGAACCAGTGCAAGCATATTTTGGTATGTTTGATTAAACTTACGGAGAATGGAGAGATATCCTCGTCTCATTCTCGAGGACAAGAGGATTTCATCAATTTGGACCAAACGTGATATCTACACTGAAACAAATCCTGTTAACGATTCCCGCCAAGCTTTTTGGCTGTGTGAAGTCGTGATATCAAACGCCAAGCTGCTTCTCCAAGCTATTCCCACCGACTAAGATTTCAAACATTAAATGAAA
This sequence comes from Lithobius niger, assembly GCA_023313725.1. Classification (NCBI taxonomy): domain Eukaryota; kingdom Metazoa; phylum Arthropoda; class Chilopoda; order Lithobiomorpha; family Lithobiidae; genus Lithobius; species Lithobius niger. Next base: position 11,675 of record JAHWFP010223361.1, on the reverse strand, counting down.
TACTTGACAATTGGGCAGCAAGTAATTTTCATATATTTCATTTAACCTTTGGACTATTAGCTTGGCGAAAGAGCTTGGCACGAATCCTAAACAAGTTTTGTTTTGGGGTTAGATAGAATTTTACTAATTTTTGTTTCTGATGACACAAGTCTGCAATATTTTCAGAGCTTACATAATGGTCAGATATTTTCCCCCACATGAAACATTTCAAGTTATCTTTAAATTAATAGAAGGAAACAATTCAAGTACGCTAGTGTTTTGTAGGAACGAGGTGGCCTGATGATGGTCTCAAGTGCCAGAGGTCCCGGGTTCGAGACTGACCTCAGGCCACCCATGTCATTTTCGGAAGAAGAGCCTGCTGATGCCTCGTACTTTATCGACGTGGCATTTAAAGATCCTATATATTACCAATAAAGATTACCTAACAAACTTGTCCCTCCCGCCTTCTGGCGTTGTGACTTTCGCGAGGAATGTGTTGAAACAAGGATTTTGTTAGTTTAATTTTTTTAATTGACTTAATACATTCTGAAAACTCGCAGTTCAGCTTCTTTCAGAGGTGGCATTCCCTTAAAATGTAACGTTTATTTTTTCCTAAAATTTAGCCAAATATCCACAGAGAAGGCAACATGCCCAAGTCACTAGGAATCAGCATGACAATATTATAAGATTAGCAGCTGCAAAAACTACAGTGTTTGCATACAAGGCAACACAAATAAATGTTTAACGTAGTGTGAAGAAATTCTGTCTTTACATTATGCAACATTGTATTAAAAATAATAAAACAATTTTGAAAAACTTATTTTAATTCTTGAAACCTTCACAGCTTTGGCAACAGTTACTTTTTTTTAATGTGACAATTCAGCTGTGGCATTACCAGCATTAAGTGATTTTTTTCCTAGCAACATCAATATACAGCAACAGAAATTGGACATTTAGGTTGGCTGTTTAAAGGTTTTAGCATGCAACCTCACAATATGTCGAGTTAAATTTATTTTCGCGCTAAATGCAGCTCCACAATCAGCACAACTGTACGGTCTTGCCCCACTGTGTAGGCCGGAATGTTGTTTTAACGTTATCTTAAGTGAGAATGCATCGCCACAAATTTCGCATACATAAGGTTTTTCACAAGCATGTGTACGCAAAATATGATTTTTGAGCCCTGGTTTCTGCCTGAATGCTTCTCCACAAGTGTCACATTTATGAGGTTTCTCTCCGCTGTGTATAAGGCAATGATCTTTCAGGCTCCTTCCATCGGAAAATTTATCTCCACAAAGTTCACATTCGTGTTTTTTCTGTCCACCATGGATCTGTTGCGCATGTCGTTGCATGTGGTCTTTTCTAGCAAATGCATCACCGCATGATTCACAAGCATATGGTTTTTCTCCACTGTGAACACGTAAATGATTTTCCAAATGATGGTCTCTTCTGAACGTGGCTTCACACTGGTTACATTTGAATGGTTTAGCATCGGTATGAACGTGTTGGTGACGTCGACAATTTAAGTAGTAAGCAAAAGCTCTTCCGCATACCCTACATTTGTACGGTTTTTCCCCGGTGTGTTTAACCGAATGCCCTTTCAGGTGTTGTGATGTTAGATAAGTCTTACCGCACACTTTACATATGTGAGGTCTATCACCAGAGTGCACAAGCATGTGGACTTTTAAACGATCTGGAAACGCAAATCGAGCACCACACTCACAACATTTATGTGGCTTTTCGCCAGTGTGCGCCCTTTTGTGCGTATGCAAACCAGAGTTAGCTTTGAATCCAGCACCACAGATGTCACACCTATAAGGTTTTTTTTCAACCTTCGTTAGGGAAAGTTGCCTGTCGTTCTGTTGATTAAATGCACTTTTATGAGTATCACTGCACTCAGGGTTCATCTTATATATTTTGAATTATCAACTATCTTCAACCAAAAACTTAAAATCTACTATCACAGATCAGTCTAATTGTTAATTGCAATCGTTATCCTTCTAGACTTTTTCCCGGGACGTATCTTCTCAGGCTCAAGGAACGATGATGGGGGAAGGTTAGGCTAACGCCCTACCTTGGACAATTTCCTGTGCAGGTTGAAAACCAATGTAGGAATCGTGGTTTAACAACCTTGTTACTGTAATTTTCCCATTACGTAGGAATTTTCCAATTGAACAGGCATATACCCAGCAACCACAAATAGGACTACACAGTATAAAATCTGGATTATTCTGGGCATGAATTGCAATAATGAAGGAAACTCAGGCTTCAACTAAAGCAACAATCAACAGGCGTTAAAAGCACAAGACTTGATGTATTGTTTGCCACATACAAAGACTAATGGTAGACCACATGGTTTGCCAAAGTATCATGTATTAGAAAACTAAAGAACTATCGATCGTTTGATGTTTAAGGTGAGATTTAACTGAAACGATGACAAAACAGAAAAGCAACACGAATAAGCATTTCCATAAGGTTTCAGACACTACCACAATGTTCGGCAGTTTTTAGTTCATGTAAAAGCAGTAAGACATAAAGACTGCTTATTGTACTACTTTATTTCTAGTGCACGATTTTTGTTGCTTGGTACATGTTAAGGGTGGAAGGCCACCGTAATGAAATAAATTTAATAGCGGTCACTGGAGTCAGCATACTGGGATACCACCCATTAATAACTCATGAATAAATTGAGCGTATCGCTTCTACAGGTGAGTTTATTAGGTGTGCACTAATTTTTTTAAGCAAAGGACTAATGATTTTAAAACTATCGCTTAACAGCTTATTGACCTAATGCTACACGTTGGTAATGGGCATATTGTTAAGGTTTGTCACATGGCAAAGGTACTCACACCACGCATACCTAATTTTAAAATTATTGTTGTCAGAATGGAAAGCTTTTTCTTTTGATGAAGTGAAGAAATGTATGTGAAGTGCGTATTTTAGGCAGTTAGCTACAGCCTACGTCGTACGTACGTCACTGTGACAACCTGCGAATTTTTCTTAGGTACTGTACGCTAGTTTGTCAGTTGTGGGATTCGAACCAGTATTTAGTTGGTTTGGAGACGACGACACTAACCACTTGGCTGTGCTTACCTGCTATGTTTGGGTTCCCGGGGACCTCTCACATAGTTTGGAGTGTTTTATGACCGTCTTATTTACTGTTTTACTTTTGCTAACGGTAGGTATAGTAATAACTGGTGTATGAGTGCGGCGTAAGCAACATCACAGAAACAACACGGTAAACAATCGTCATGTATCAACAATACGGTGACGAACGGAAAGACGACGACTTTGGATGTTACGTGTTTTAAGTGAGGTTTAAGTACAGCATAACCTAGATGAAATTAGAGCCCAACTTTCAACAATATTGACACCTAATCTACGAAGTAATAAGGGTCGATTTTGTTTTGTTGTGTTTAGATTATGAGTATCTAGTTTTCATATTGGTAAAATTTAAAGCTTGGAATTAAGGAAAATCAGATAAACACACACCCGCACACATTTGGACAAAACTGGGACTCCGAGGACAACATATTTTTCGTAGGGCTCTGAGGACCATCTGTTAAAAGCTCAAATGTAACACCATGAAACTTATTGTTTTTTAAACATAACTAAGCAATTATCAGCTAATGAACCAAGTGACTGAAGAATATAAATTATTATAAAGACTGTGTAGATATTCCATGTAAGTGTAGACATTCCAATACACACTATACATTTACGTTTTACTCATTGCGGACGTAATTATTAACACGCAGTCTGCTGCATTACTTTTACCAACTGTGGAACGAATACTGTGGTGTAATCCTGGTTGAGTCTCACTGAACAATTATTAATAAAGATGTGAACTATTTTCTGTCTATTAAATAAAGTTATAAACAATGATTCGACGACCTAACTTCGTGGTCATGGTGAGAGAGATTAGACTAGTAATTGGATGTCAGAGGAAAGCCAATTTAGTGAGCAACTGGAAAGAGAATTGTACTGGCCAAGTCCCGGATAGTAGGTGTGGTCAGGGTAAGATGATAGGCTACCAACCTCCCTCAGCAGCTAGGAGAATATTCTGGCTGTGTTGGGTAAGCTTTGGTAACAATTGATAAAATTTAAATTTGTGGTTGAAGGGTACAAGTAAAATGGGGCCTCCTGACCGGCCAAAAAACCACAGGTGCAAACAAGGACACAATTTTAATTTTCAACCGGTTAACTTCCGGTCTTGGTCACAATAAAAATGATTAAAGATAATAAAAACATCAAAATGTTGCAGCAACAACAGGAGCAGCCACTCTGAGCTCCACCATTTTGAAAGTGAAGTCCTTGTTTGCACCTGTGGGTTTTTGGCCGGTCAGGAGGCCCCATTTTACTTGTACTTTGGTAACAATGTTTCTGGTTCAAACCCAAGGACCTGGATGAGTGTGCAAGTCTATCCATGCCACCAACAAAGGCCTCAAGACTAACACCGATTCTAAGAGATTGCCGCTGCGGGGTATTTCACAAGTAGAATACATTTATCCTTCCACCATTCACCCCATGTTTTGTCACCTTCCCACTCAGTAAACTCAAGAGATAATGTAGACAAGCACTGAATTTCGCTCACCAAGCTGACTCATTCAGCGCAGAGTCTCTCGTTGGTACTTGGTTTGTTTACAGCTGTTTCAAAGCCTTTTGCCTTTAACGGTCGTTACGTATGAAAGCCTCATGAACGGTGGAAATAGCATCTTGAGGTAGTGTTTTAAGAAGTTGTCGGTTCCTTGCTGAATCGGTAAACAAAGAAAACCGAGCAGAAAACCGGGCCGTATTGAACACGAAAATTGCGGAGATATGAAGCTAAAATTTCCTACTGGATCTCAATTTTGCAGGAAAATCTGAAGACCTTTTTTTCCGTTTTTTTTTAGCTATTCTTCACCCCCTATTTTTGGTATAAGTTTCGTCCAACCCCCTTACTTCCGACTGAGGCTCACTTTTGGTTAGAGTGAGTCAGAAAAATAGGCCTCTTCCCCCCTCCTCCTTCCCAAAATTCAGCCATGTCGTTTGGTTTACCGTCCCGTAAACAACTAGAAATCAGCGAGATTGATTGAAAATGAGAAACTGATGCTAAGGTCTTCGTTCGCATTTCTGCTTATTTCGTAAATGAGCATACAAGCATATTTAGTTGCTTTTTGGGCAGTCAACTGATTTTCAGGCATTACACTTCTGAAAACCTTTAATAGTACAATATACAACAAGAGCCAACTGAAAACTGTACCATTTTAGCCAATATATTAATTAACACGAATTTAAACTTTAGCATTTTAGGTGTCAGTTTCGTTCATTGTTAGCCGAAGTGTTTGAATTTATTTGATTTGAACCAAGATTTCACCCCAGCGATTTTCTATTCTCTGTTCAGGTTTGTGTTTTAAGCGCAAACGTCGATGCTTAGTGTTTTCGAAACACTAAAGCGTAGTCTATAATACTGCGGCACTCGTGGATTAAAAAAAAAATGAAATAATCGAGTTACCGTTCTTGTCAACTGCTTAGATTATGTCGGGACGGAGACATAGTTTTGCTTAGAGATACTTACCATCTCTTTTACATAACACAATCGACAAGAGCACAGGTAACCAACCTCCTTTCTCTTCCCTAATGGACAGGCATGGGCTGTGGACAAGATTAAACCTTTACTCTTTGGATTACGAGACATTCGTGCAAACCTAAGTGCCCATCAGCTAGGGAAATATGCTCTCTCACAGTGGTTCTCCATTTACTCGTGAGATATTTCTGCATTCATTCGTGGGCTGAGGTAGCTGAAAAGTAGCAGAGGTCAGCCTGTTATCCGAAAGAAGCCGATCTGGTCGATTAATGGGAAAAGAAACCCATGAAAGGTTCCAGCCAGTCAGTGTCGGCCAGGGTAGTGGAAGAAACTACCGGTCTTCTTTAGCAGCTACAGGATATATTCTGTCCATTATGATCAGACTAGAATTGCCATCGTAGCTATGCTGGCTATTTTATAAAAAAAAACACGATGTGACGTTGAGTGCATGGGTGGTGTTTGATGCACCTTTTGCAACATGAGGATGGTTTGCTGTCTCATGTGTTTGTTGCCATAGGCGTATATCCCATCTGCGTATTTTTGTGCACACTGGCTAATAACCGTTGATTTTCGTTTGCTTCGCTCACTCAATCAGCAAGCTCAAGCATCGTTTATACCATTATTTTTGCTCGCCACACCGAAGGCGTGTATCCCACCTGTGTATTTTTACGCGTTTTGCATATTTAACAGAGTTTCACTAATCCTCTAATTTTAAAACACCAGTGAGTTATGACAGCGGTTTAACTCAATTAACACGCTCAAATATCATTAAAACAGTGATTTTTTGCTGACTGGGATCCGAAAATCCCAATTCTTGATTCCAAAAAAAATGTGTCCTATTTTTCGAAATTTTTCAAAAAGAACGAACAAATTTCAGCTGTCGTTTGGTGTAGCCATGATGTACTAAATAGCTTAGTGCATCTTGGCTACTCGAAGAAAGTTGATTTTTTTAAACTTAGTTTTCAAAAATTTCGAAAAATAGGATCAACCTTTTCGGACTCGAAACTTGAATTTGCATCCAGAAAAGTGGTTCATATTGAACGTTTTTTTTTTTCAAAAACTTCAAAAAAAGTTGGGTATCAACAAATTCCAGGTAGTGTGTTTTTTTGTTGACCACCCTGTTACAAGGCATCACGGCCGTATTATACGATTAGCAGTTCTACAAAAAAATATAGGATCCTACGTTTTCATTAAAGGTCATGCAAAAAATCTTTACCGCAGCATGAAGATATTCTTTTTTTTATTTACATTATATGACACAATATAAACAAACTTTTATTAAATTCATAAAAGCATCATCACATCTTTTGCAACAGTTACGTTATAAAATTGTCCAGTCACATATTCAGCTGTAGCACATTACCAGTCTTTAAAGATATTTTCTTTACCCCTAACAATATAAATGGCAACACAAAACTTGCACACATTTAGGTCAGCTGTTTTACTTTAGCATGCATCCGTAAAATATGCTGAGTTAAATTTCGTTTCTCAGTAAATGCTTTTCCATGATCAGAACAACTGTAAGGTTTCTCCCCACTGTGTCGACGAGAATGTTGCTTTATATTATTTGTAAAGGCATCGCCACATATTGCGCTTGTACAAGAATTTTCACAAGCATGTATACGCAAAATATGATTTCGGAGCGATTGTTTCTGTATAAATGCTACCCCACAAGTGTCACATTTATGAGGTTTCTGTCCGCTGTGACTATAGCGATGATTTATCATAGCGCATCGTTGTACAAATTTATTTCCACAAAGATCACATTCATACTTTTTCTGTCCACCATGGACTTGTTGAAGATGTCGCTGCATGTGATCTTTTCTAGAAAATCCAGCACCACATGATTCACAAGCGTGTGGTTTTTCTCCACTATGAACAAATAAATGATTCTGGAAATGATGCAGTCTGCCGAAGGTCGCCTCACACTGGTTACATTTGAATGGTTTAACGCCTGTATGAATGTGTCGATGCCGTCTTAAAGAATTGATGTGCGCGAAATCTATTCCACACACCTCGCATTTATGAGGTCTTCCCTCAATGTGTATGATTGAATGCCCTTTCAGATGTTGTTGTGTTTGAAACGTCTTACCACACTTTTCACAATTGTGAGGTCTATCACCTGTGTGCACAAGCTTATGGCAGCTTAAATATTTTGGGAATGCAAATGCAGCACCACATTCAGTACATTTATGTGGTTTTTCACCAGTGTGTATCGTCATGTGGCTCTGCAAACTAGAGTTTCCTTTGAATCCAGCACCACAGAGATCACACCATTCAGGTTTTCTTTTAACAGTAGTTAGAGAAAGTTGCTGATCATCGCTTTGTTGTTTAAGTTCTTTTAGGAGAATCACGGCACTCAAGGTTCATCTTATACTAGAATTATTTAGAATATTTAAAATTTCTGGCCTATCTTCGATCAAAAACCTAAAATCTACTATCACACATCAAGTCTAACTGTTATTTCAATTGTTATTCTCCTAGGCATTTTTTTCCAACGAATCCTAATCAGCAGCGATGAGGGAAGGATTTTGCCCTACCTTCAGCAATTTGTTCTGCAGGCCCAAAACCAATGCAAGAAAAGTGGTTTAAAAACCTTGTTACGGTACTGTATTTCTTCCACTACATGGAATTTTTGCAATTGAACAAACACTGTGCCTGACAATGAATAAGCCAGAATCTGCAAATAGGACTACACACTGCAAAAAGCAGAATGTTCCGGCCATACCATACGTAACAGTACACGCCAACAATGCAGTACGGTCACATCGTCGCCAACTAAAGCAACAATAGGCGTTAAAAGCACCCGTGGTTCTCTTATATGCTATTGATTGATTAATTGATTTGTTTACAGAGCTCTGATTATAATTGATCATCAGCCCCCTCTTTAACACATTACAAGAACACAAGAATCTTATGTGGTAACAAGAATCGTAAGTGGTAACAATGGAGTTACCACATGGGATAAGCTAGAGGCAAGCTAGTGGCCATTGTGGATTGCTTATCCTTTTGAATATGTTGTCTCTGCATGGAATATACGAAATATGACGAAAATACATTGCATTGATGCAACTAAATGAAAGAAGTGTTGTTGTTTTTACTCTGAATATAGCATCGTAAACCACAGGGGCTTGTCTCGTTGTCCCTTGCGCACGCGCATCGTATGAATACAGGATATACATATAATGAAAGGGGTGAAACCCGCCAGAAGCCTTATCGTAGAACAATTAGTTTTTTTTAATCACTATTATAATCACTGGAACTCGCGCTGAACGTCTTTATTGTTAACATTTCTCACGTTCTAAGTCATTATTTGTACCACTAAAGGTTGTCCAGAGCGACCTGAGAAGCCTTTCAGTTTTTGCTATCCCGGTCAACTTCCGGTAACAGCCGGGGATGTTAACACTTTTCAGGTTGGTCTGTACAACGTACGAGTACAAATAATGACTTCGAACGTGAGACAAGGTATCAATGAAGACGTGCAGCGCGAGTTCCATTGATGATAATAGCGCGTAAGCGTCAAATTTAATAACTCTTACGATAAGGCTTCTGGCTAGTTTCACCTCTTTTATTATATTAGAAAACAAAAACGAGCTCGTTTGATGTTTAACGTAAGGTTTAACTGAACCGAAGTCAAAACAGCAAAGAAACGCAAATAAACTTTACTGTAAGGTTTCACATACCGCAGTGTTCCTGTACTGTTTAGTCCACGTGAAACCTTACTGCTGTAGTCGCGTGTTTTTACAGTTTTTACTTTAAATATTCTGATTAGAATATGGCTGTACGATAGGTCTGATTAGAATATGGCTGTACGACATCGCTGAAAAATCGTAAAAACCTTACTTTTAGTGTGATTAGTAGACACCTTCAGAGTAAGTAATTCAGGGTTCGTGTCACTCTTTGAAAACTTGGAAATGTCGTTGATAATAAAAAAGAAATACCAGTCCTGAAGTCTTGAGTAGGAAATCTTGAAAAATGCTGTATGACTCAATAGGATGAACGGAAAGGAGACGACTTGACTAGAATAATGCTGACAAATTTAGCCCCGAAAGTAGACGAGTGTATAGTCTATATTATACACTATATTATTCTTACAATAATTTTGAAAGTTGGGAAATGGTTTTAGTTTTATTTACGTGTCTAATGGTTGAATACAGCAGTAAGGTTTCACGTGGACTAAACAGTACAGGAATACTGCGGTATGTGAAACCTTACAGGAAAGTTTATTTGTGTTACTTTGTTGTTTTGACTTCGAATCAGTTAAACCTGACCTTAAACATCAAACGAGCTCGTTTTTGTTTTCTAATTCGTGATACTTTGACACACCAAGTTGGTTTTCTTTTGGAAGTTGGTTTGCCCGCAGCTCTCTATCAGTGGCTTTGTCCGTTATTTGTAATATAGGATGGCAAGCCAAATGGGCTGTGGACATTTAAACCATGCGCAATGGCTGTTTGCTGTGACGTCACCATGAGTTAGCCAATGACGAACGAGAATAACGGCTGTTTGGCCGTCTGATTGGACTAGCCCAGTCACGAGGTATGCACGTTACAGCAAACAGCCATGGCGCGTGGTATAGCTTTAACACGGGAGAGCGATGTGAAATCATTATAGTATAAATCAATTCGTAATAGGATCAATGCTTCCTCTTCACGTGCGGATTGTTAGCTCACCAGCATTGTTAGCATTTGCTTACGCTTTCCGTCTGGCATTTGCTGATTGGCATTGTTGCATAAAAACAATGCTTAAAACAATGTAAAACAATAAAACGGATCGTTCAGGGCTCCGTAACTCCGGAACAGGACGACCAATTGAAATTTCTATTTCTATAAAGGGCACATCTCCGGAAGTAGCTGTTTCAAATGAGCTAAGAACCAGCTTTCTACGACAAATGGTTCAGTCTGTAGAGACCATTGTATAAACGTGTCCAAACCCCATCGCCATCATCGCCATCGCATAAGCCAAAAACGAAACTCTCGATTCCAGCTCAAATCCATATCTCCGAAGTGACAAATCGGAAATTAATAGAAATTGGTGCACATGTTCACCACGTCCAACAAAGCCTATATGTACTAAATTTGAGTGGAAAATATTAAAAGTCTGAGGAGAAATTAAGCATCGTAATTTCGGCTTTAACATGGGAGACCGAGGTCAAACGTTTACTATTGTGTAGCGTGTATTCATGTGACGCGCGCACGCGAGGGACGACGGGAATACAAGCCCTTGTGTCGCAAACTGCTGTAAAAATGTAAGTTGCTGTGTTTTTCTTCACCGTGCGTCTGGTTTTCTCTTTCGATCTAATTGTGTGAACCTAACAATGTGATGCATTTTAATCACATTCCTTACTTTTTCCAACATTCACAATTCACATTGTTTATCCTTAGGACTAGAAATCAGTTGCATGCCAAACTATCTCAAAAAAATGATCTTTCCCTAATCAACAGCGGGACGATTTTTAAGACGTTTGCCTGCAGCTTTTAAGTTCCAACATGCGACGGTCCTGAATTTTGTCTTTTTTAGTCGCTTCATCCAACGTACGTTGGCCCCAAAATCCTATACATCCAAGTGTATTATTAGAACTCAGTGGTCCGACAGAGACCTATTCCATTCCTCAGCCCTCACTTGTGCCGTTCGAAATTACGGAAGCCGAAAGGAACGACTAACAACTAAAGTCGTGTGTACGGAAGTCGTGGGAGAGTGGGGGACGGGGAGTTGGGCAGGTGGAGTGGGTGTGTGGGCGGGGGTGGGGGTAACAAGGAGGATGCCAAGTCAAAGAGTGCCTACCTGCATGTTAAGGACAAGTTCGGAGGCTCTAATCTACAAGTGTATGGTAGTCGATCTATGCCGGATAAGGGAAGAAATTCCATTTAACGGTCGAACACGTGAGCCCATTCATTAGCATGAGATGCAGCTGTGACTGCGAATGGCCTTTGTAAAACGAGGACGTGACTGCGCATGCTCGGCAGGGGGCCAGCTCGAAACCACGTCCGAGCGAGTTCGGGCTGTGTTTACTAGAGGGCACAAATCCATTGCAAATGCATCATTCGTACGCTGATGGGCCTTCAATGGTCTTTTGTTCCGGGGCACAGTGCCGCACCAAGCGGCTCACCTTTCCCCTCCTTATTACCCTCACCCC
>JAHWFP010223360.1:0-38182 GCA_023313725.1 Lithobius niger | reverse complement strand
TTTAACCGGTGGCAACGAAGACTTGGCCGATGAGCACTGTGGTCCCGACGTTCTAGGCTGGTCATGCAGTTAGGACTGGTGGCGACGCTTTGGTGGTGAGCGACAGATCCCCTTTGCCTTCGTGTCGGCTGGTCCCCGTTCTAAACCGGAGTCAACCCTTCGGACCGAGGTGCCAGACTGGTGCAAACGTAAGATGTTCCATCAACGATCCCACAGTCATCTTGTGAAGATGGATCCCTTGCCTTAGGTACAATGTTTCGTTCTAAGCTGGTCAAGCTGTTTGGACTAGTGACTTTGGTGGAGATCGGTACGCCTTTCTAAACCAACATTTGGACTGAGTAAGCGAGATGAGTGGTGAGCACTCTCGTCCTTTGGGTACATTGTTCCGAACTGGTCGAGCTGTTTGGACTGGTGGCTTTGGGTGTGGATCTTGCCGGCAGACCCACTCTCCTCGTAAGTCAAACTAGTGTGTAGTCCTCGACGTTGGGGTCGATGTTCTAAACTAGGTTGGAGCTTATTGGACTAGTGGCTGCGCTTGGTGAAGATCGGTACGCCTTTCTAAACTGAATTAAGCCGTTGGACCATGTAACAAAGACTTGGTGGTGAGCACTCGTTCCCCTTGAGGGTGTGTTGACTCTCAGCTGGTCGGAATAGTTGCACTAGTGGTGACGCTTCGGTGGCGAGTGGTACGCCATTTCGAACTTGAGTTGAGCTGTTGGATCGGCAGCAAAGACTTGGTGACGAGCAGCGTAACCTCACTTTTGGGCTTATATGCCAGAGTTGTTGTGTGCGTCTGGGCATTTTTGAGTTCAGGATGTGCTGGCTGTGGGCAAAATAGTCTGGTGATGTGCTGCCGAAAGAGTTTGAACGTTAGTGGCTTCGCCCTACCATAATCTTACTCCATCAGTCTTCGGGCTGCGGGCAGGTAGGTAGCATGCTGAGCCATGTTCTGAGCTTTGAGTAAGAAGACGATCCTGACTCGATTGCCTCGTGCTTCTGTGTCTTGGATTAGGAGTACTTTAGCCGCTGTGTGTCTGGGGCACGTTGATGTCGAGTGCAAGAATCGGGTGTGAGAGAACTCAAGCCCGGGTCCTGCCAATCATGTTACTCCGTGGGGTCATCCCATGATTCTTCGGAATCTTTCGGGTGCACTGGTTATGTGGCGGGTATGTTACATGTAGTATACTGGGCTTGGACTATTTGAGTGAAATAGCGAGCCCGGGGCATGCCAATTATGTTACACCGTCAAGTCTTTGATCGTCCCGTGATTCTTCGAACTGGCTATCCGCACTAGCTATCCGGCGGGTAGGTTACAGGTAGTATACCGGGCTAGTTGCGAGAAAGAAATTCCCAATCCCTTCGGTGTCTCTGTGTCTTGGATGTGGATTTGTTATTTGCTGGTGTTGGTCTTGTACTGTGTGACGCTATCAGCCAGGTGGCAGTGTTGTGGGAGTCGTAGGGATTAGTTTTTGTGACTAAACATGAGTGGCGCAAAACCGTAAGGTGTGAGATCCGTCAAACCTGGATGGTGCATCACCATCCCGCCCGGGAGGGATGAGAGCATGGCACTGGTTGGCTTGTTGATGTGTACGACGTGTGGGTCCTTTGTTCAAAGCTGGTTGCAGCCATTGGACTAGTAGCGATACTTCGGTGGTGAGTTGGTGGGTACTCGCCTTCGGGCTTGGATCTGCCATTCTGATCTAGAGTGGAGCCATTGGACCTGTGGCAAAAGACTTGGCTGATGAGCATTGTGGTCTCAACATTCTAGTCTGGTCGAGCTGTTTGAACTAGTGGCGACGCTTTGGTGGTGAGCGACGGATCGTGCCTTCGTGCCAGCAGATCCCCACTCTAAACCACAGTCGACCCTTTGAACCGAGGGGGAATGTTCAAGGGTTCAAAACCAAGTCGGGCTAATAAATTAACAAACATAAAATGTTTCAAATGTCAAAGTTACGGCTACTATTCCAGTAAATGCTAGTAAGCAGAAGGCGCAAGTTACAACTTTGTGGCTCCACCCATGAATCCCCACCCCCCGCGCCTTCCACAGGCTTATTCGTTTCCACCGCCAGTAAGACAGCAAAGCCAGGCATTTCGTTATCAAAACCTGGAAAACTTGAACCAGCCAATGCAAGGGAGTGGGCATTAGTCGAAAGTAAGGTTCTAGTAGATGAAATTAATTTAATTAGTGAATTAATCCAAGGCCCTAAGCCAGAGTAAGGTATAAACATTAATGATTATGAAATGAAGACAGTTTGGGACAATGGATCTTGTTATACGTTAATATCTGAGAGTGCTTGGAAAAATATTGCTAACAAGGATTAAAAACTTGTGAGTTAAGACTTCTCTCAACAATTTTTTCCAAAAATCGTTCACGGTTGGTGTAAGGCAAAAATAAGTTTACTTGACGTGTTGATTGAATACCCAGTTGTTGTTTGTCAGAACCTAACTTTCGACGTGGTACTTAGGTCAGAGATTTTGCTTGAATTTGGAAGTGATACGCAGTTGAAACTAAAATACGAAATCAATGCGGTACTTACTTGCGTAAGCTTTTCAGGAAAACCTTTACCGCAAAACCTGAATAAAAGGGTGGAATTAACCTTTCAGCATAGGTATGACAACCAAAGTTTATCTTTGAATTATCAAGGGCTTTTCAGTAAAGAGTGCAAATGGTGCTTATTTGTGGATTGTAAAAACTAAAATCGGAAGCAATGGACCGTTTGTTCAGATGTACCTTTTAGAAAAGCTTTCCTTGTGTAAGCTGTACAAAGAGGCAGATTTGACTTCTTGGCAGGAAGGTGATATTTGGGGTTTAGCTCTAAATTATCAAAAGTTTTTCGGGAAAGAGTTTGATATGCATTCACTTGCAGAAGAATTACAGATTGGAGACAATGTGGCACTCGCTCGAAGATCCTTGAAAGGACTTTCCAGTATTTCTAGTTACTGACTAGAAAGTTTTTCAATGTCTCCTTCTACGTTTCATTTTCTTTAAAGGGTTCTTATTTCTTCTAAATGTGAAAGTTGTTACTAATGGTTGCTAATGCTCGTGGGTTTAATCTCTACATCTTTTGTATGAAAGAGCATTGCTCACTGCATTGTAGTGTAAATAAATAAACTTCTGTGATACTAATAGTTTTTGTGGGCTGAATGGTGGGCTAACAGATGCTATACAAATAATGTGTAGAGTGATTTCCTCCTTGTGCTTGTGTTTAGGTTTTAATGTAAAATAATGTACGAAAAGTATATATTTCCTAAAATGAGCTCTTTTTTCTCATTCGCGCAAGTTATTTTGTCTCTTTTCAATAATATGGCCCAGCGGTATGCGTTGGACAAACTCTTCCATGTGCGCCTGACGTCTGCTTTCATTTTGTGCAAATAGATGTGTGAAATTGTAAAAATTTTAAATTTAATTTTTTTAGTACGAGTCATGTAGTCTCCATGTGAAATTACTATTTTTTTTGCCCTCCATTAATATTCCCCACTATTTTTTTTAATTATAAATAAATGTCACAACCTTAAACTTAAGATTTTTCACTTAGTGTGAAGTTAAAAACTTTTTTCAAAGCTTAAATAATTTTAAGTTTTAAGGTTACAGTTATACAATGCTACATTTTGCCTAAATCGGTTATTGAAGTGGAAAGCTTCAACATTTCGGCAACACAAAAAGATTGCCAGAATTTAGGATAGAGTTCAAATAAAAGAATTTTTTTCTCTTCTGTTGAATGAAAACTTGTCTTTAGCAATTTTGGTCAATCTTAAAAGCCAAACTTGGGAGTAAATAAGTTACTTTTCTGAAGTTGAGTTTAATGAAGGAAAGAATAATCTCAATTTGTATAACTATAGTGTATAATGTAACGTTTAACTGTAGTGTATAATGTAAAGTTTAAAGTTTCTAGACTATAAAAATCAATAACTCTGTAAATTTTTTTCCCTTGGATTTCTTTTTCTTTTGCAAGGTTGTAAAGGAGGGAATTAGGATTAAAGAAAATGTTTGAGGTCCCTTAAATAAAAGTTATTTGTTTACATGTTAGTTAGACATGTCAAACGTGAACTTGAATTGGGTAATAAATAAAGATTTTAGGAATTTAAAGGGAATTTTGTTTCCCTTTTCTTAAAGATTTTTTTTGTAACTTCTGACAGAATTTTTTTGTTCTGTGAGATGTCGTCTCTGAGATTTCTCTTCGCTAGTGGGTTGTGGAATGGAGTCCACGGTCTTCGAGGGAGGGGGGATTGTGAAGCGATATCTCGGTGGAACTTAGGTATGGCTTGAGCGCTTCCCACCTGGAACTGGTACACTGGGAGGGACTCTCTTACCTGCCATTTTCTGCAATATTAAGATATTTTGATAATTTAAGTTTGAACTAACAAGGTAATATTTTACGAAACGATTAAAATTGTAGCGAACATCGTTTCTTGGTTTTGTGTAATAAAAATTGTATTTGTTCTTGTTGTAAACAAGGTATGTATGATTTAAACTTCATTGCGAGGCTGTGCATCTCCTTTAAAAACTAGAAGTTTGGAATTATCAGTGTCTGTGCTGGTGTGGGCTGGTCCAGCCTGCTTGGAGGCAGAGCTCTTGAGTGTTTGCTACGTTGTCATTTTCCGTTTGTGTTTGCCGGTGTGCTAGCCGTCCGCATTTCAACGAAGCCTGTCCATCTTGTAGAACATGCGTCCAAACTCAGGTAGTACTTCGACTTTTTAACATTTGTTTATTAATGTTTGAACTTTATATTCTTCATTTGCTTTGTGAATGTTTGCCATCCACGTAATTCCAAAACCTCGTATGCTGGTTGCCGTTTAAAAATGAACTCGTCCGTACGATGTATAAAGAAGCCTTATTTGTGTGCGTGATTTACCGCACTCAGTACGTATTAATTGCCTGTGTGGTTTCTTTAGGATAGCTCAATCTTAACTTAAGTTCATATCGTGACTGCATTTTGGTATACTGGCAACCACTGGGATGTAAAATTAACTGTGTGCTTTTGAGTTTCATTTTCCGTAGTGGACTTTCACCTTCATTTTGTGAGCATATGCAAGAAAGCCTTGCATGTTTTGGGAAGGCAGCCGTTTACAAGTTGTTTTCACGTTCCACTGCTGGGTTGGTGAATCCTTCTATGTGTGTATAAACAAAAGTCAAGACCTGAGAATTAAGAGTTTAAAATATTTTAAGTGTCATATTTTATATAATTATTTATTGGAGGTTGTATTCATGAACCACATTATTTATTAATTATTTATAATAAATGTTCAACCATATTTAATTCCTAGTGTTCAAACCATTTGTGAGTTTAGTAGTAACAACTTAAAACCATTATTAATTCAATTGTATGTCGCATTGTTTCGGCCTTTAAACTCTCATTATCGCCTAACGCTCCTTTAAAACGGAGTTCACACACCACAGGACTTGTTCTCGACCATCCCTGAATCGAAAGAGACTCGCATACGAGCCAGATTGGCATTTTTACCCTTAAAATAGTGACAGTTAACATCGCAATACCCGGAGAATTTGGCTAAGTTCAAGTCTAAATACCAAAGTCTTGCCAGACCCCGCAATAAGGTGGAGCTTGGCTTTTTTTCTTACCCCAAAATGGTGACGGTTAACATCGCAACACCCGAAGAATTTTGGTTCTACAAAACCAAGTGGTGCCATACCCTGCAAAAAGGCAGGGTTTGGCTTTTATCTGACCTTTTTTTTCAATACTCCCATACAGTGACGGTGAACATCAAAATACCCAGTGAATTTGGGTAAAGTCCCACCCAAAGAAAACCCCACACCCCGCTGTCACCTGAGACCTGACATTCATTGTGGTTTCAGACTCGGGTGAAGACTCCCTGAAGCCACGACAAATACCAGGTCCAGTGACAGTGAGGTTTGGGGCTTTTAGCCTTTTCCTGAAAAGTCAGTCACAGTTAAGCAAAGGGAAAACATATGTCTGGTCAAAGGTTACAAGGTTTATTTAGCGTTGGCTGTACAAGGTATACACTTCTGCCTAAAAGTCGAGATCCAGGCTATCTTGATGCAGCTGCCGACAAGTTCGTCCAGCGTGCCTTCTTTTTGAACTTTCGTCTGTGCACACGTACGTGCGACAAGTGGCGCACCACCAGATGGTCTCGTGCCGTTCCTGTCTGTACTTCCTGCACACCTGGTATCAGCAGTTCCTCATACTCTTTTTGTGGCGATGACTGGTACCCAAGATGGCTGAAAGTCTTATGGGGCGTGTCTTGCGCACTCGATTGATGAGTTGGTTGGCCAGCGATCTTTTGCTAAGTCAGCTGGTAGCGTTTGCCGGCCTTCTTAGTGCTGCAGACCATGACCATGTTGAGCCTGGTGTTGACGAGAATCTGGTTGAGTTTTTGGAAGAAGAGGTAGCGGTGCCATCTTATGGACCTTTTGCCAACGTAGAACGAAGAGATGTGGTGATTGGCCATGTCCACGCCATTCATGCATTCTGTATAAGTGGTGGCTGCCGGCGGGCAAGCGACTAGGTGTTTCTGGTCCCCTATGAGTCGTCCGGTTGATACATTTTCCGGCCAAGGAATTCACGTGAGTGCTGAGTAGAGAGATGGCCTTGGTGTCGCACCAGATGCTCAGCAGTAGTCGGCACGCTGACGCAGGATGCTGTCGCCACGTTCGTGCTCCTTCTTGAATTTGCACAACTTTTCCGTGAACTCGTATGGCATTCAGGCAGCATTGGCGCGTAGGCTCCCACATGCGAAGGTTCTTAGCTTGGTGTAGAGGACCTGAAATAGCAACGCCGAAGTGAAGCGGTTGTCGCAGATGATGGTTTAACCCTGGTTGTGGTAGTAGCGCGCGGTGTAGATAGTTGTGTGAGCCATCTTGTTGTTCTCGAGTTCCTTGGCTGGGCCTTGGGCGGTGTCAATGGCCATGTGGCGCTTTTTTTCAATGTGTGCCGCGTTGTTGAGGATGTAACTGTCGAATGGGTCGCAGAGAGTGAAATGTTCAAAGCCAACCTTGATGGGCTTGTTGGATTGGTATACTTTGATCTTGGATCTTCCGGTGTATGCAGTCATGGACTCGTCTATGCAGAGAACTGTTCCGGGGTTCCTGCACTTGCGGAATGCCTAGTTGATGGCCTAAATCATCGGTCGCAACTTCATTATTCCGTCCATGTCCTCCTTGGCCATCTGCTCTTCCATGGCTTGCCTGCTTGTGGGCGATGCAGTCTGCGGATCAATACCGTTTGAGGACGGTTCTTTGGACAGCCGAAAATATTCCAAATTTGATTGAACCTCGTTCTGGTCATGGTCGACCTGATGGAGTGGTTTCCCAGGTCTGGGGAAGTGAACCAATACTGCGCCATATTCGGCAAGTCGTTGTAGCCAATGATTACCAGTATTCTAATGAAAGCCAAAAACTCATCAATGGTACCCACATGGGAGTGGGATTTGGTTTCTTCCGTTTCAGCAACATTTAGCAGTCTTGCGTGGTGGTTGTTACTGCTGGGTCTTGGCTAGAGTTGGAGCTGGAAGTGGCCTCTGCTTGTTCCCTGGCTGAGGGACTTGCAACAAGACGACCATTGATGGTGTCTCCTTGGCTCTCCTTTGCTCTCGGCTAGAGTTGGAAGTGGACCCTGCTTCTTCCCTTTGGTTTTGCACTGGCTGGATCGGCAACGTTAATGACCAGCACTCTGACTGGCTCCTGAGTGTCTTACCCACCTCTGAGCACATATGCTCTAGCACCAACCGTCTTGTGTTTGGATCATCTGGGGATTCTGCTGTCTGAGACTGTTGTTAGCTGAAACTGCGATTGACATATAGGGCTATTCTGGCCCGCGTCACATCTTCTGGAGGTAGCCACTTCATGGTGGCAATAATCGATTTCTTTTTTGGCACGGTAAATATATTTGGAAAGTCTTTGAAGCGGGTAAAGAGAGAGATGAAAGGAGCTCACAGAGTGGGGTTTATTCTACATTTAAACCAAAATTACGACATGTAGAATAAACTTAAGTAAAGTCGGAACGGCTACAGAGCGTGAAGATTTTGTAACAAATTTTTAATTGGTTAATTTAGAAACCAACGTAAAGAGATTTGACCCTGTCATGAAAGAACATTCCAACGGACATTACAGCGCAAAAAATAAACTTATTAAAGACATCGTTTCTCAGTCATAATCGTCCGATGTAGTTTCCAAACAATACATTGATTCCAAAGTCATGATGGATTACGATATACGGAAGAACCGACTAATAAAATTCCTGACTGGAGTAGACTCTCCAAGACTCGGTGACTCTTTCCCAAACGAGACCTTTGAAATTTGGAGGCGGTGCTTGGAAATCATTTTAGAGCGAGAAATAAACAAATTAAATATGTGGCACTACGAACGGAAAATAGTGACGCTGCCACTAAAGAATATGTCGATGTGCTTGAGGTTAATTAGGAGTCAGCTCAGAACTATGAGACTGGAAATAAATATTGGGCTAAACTCTCAGCTGGTACATATTCTGAAGATGCTAAAAATTTTCCTCAAGTAATTGCCTTAGAAATCGGTGTAGAAAAACTGGCTTTGAAGGAAGACTACGATAGTCACTTTAGCTCAAAAAATTAGCACACAAGAACTGCAGCATCGCCAACCGAAAAGAACGGTGTAGGTACTAAAGAACATGCCGATGTAACTAGTAAGCCCAGATTCCCATCCTTTAGCCTACAATTATATGTGGGACCACACAGAAATCCTTTCCACATTTTACACCATCGTCCAGGAGGAGAACAGGAGGAAGTATCCAATGACTAGCATGCAAACGCAAATTGCATAGCTATATACGTTGTACCATAGTTATATAAATGTACCTTGTGCTAAGCATGGTGTGGCAGACCGTAACGTAAATGCCACCTACTGACATTGAAGCAAGTAATGAGCCATTATTTTTTTTATAAGTTATTGCATTACTTAGGTGTAAAACAGCAGTGCTAATAGATCGTTAAACTGCAATAGCAACAGAGATTTCTTTCTAACCTACTCCATGGCAAAATATGTATCTACTCAATATGATATAAAATCTGTCAGTTACTTACCACATTTGTTTGTGTTTTTTTAGTTAATTTATTTTATACAATTGTGTTTACCAAAACGTTCGAAAAATAAACGATGTTATCTCCGTTTAAATTGGGGAACTACAAGGGGGGAGGACGTTTTTTACGTAGTTTATGATCGACCAGAGCATGATCCATTCATTTTCCGTACCTTTTCATAACTATTACACTATGAGTGTCAAATAAATATATTTCACAAAGATGAAAGAAAAGAAAAATTGCGCCGCTTTCTCTGTAGCTAGGGATATCACCCCTCGTTCAGCTGTCGTATGTTTGTGAATGCCATGACTGAAAAAAGAGTTAAGATCGCAAAATTGTAAACTTGGGAAAGGAATTTTAAATAATAAAACTATTCACACATCATGAATGAAACATCAGACATTAATCATTATTAAGTGAAATTATCCATTAATTAATTTTCAACTAAAAGAGTTGACGATTAAAAGACACATGCATCATTTTTCAGTTAATATTGAAGACCATTTTAGGAAATATGCAATTCATATGCTAACTGCACGGAGGGTTATGGATTGTTATTGTAGTTTTCGTGCCTTGCAGAGGGACGAATGCTCAAATTCCAACGAATTCTCTAAATTATTAAAAATTCGTGTTTGGTGAAAATTTAGTGTTCGTAGTTTTTGCCTATTTTTACACGTTTCTCGGTAAACCTTACCTCCTTCTTATTAAGTGCTGGTGCACTTGGTGCTTCAGGTGCACGAGGTACTGCAGAAAAATAGGGGTGTTCAGGAATTCCAGGCATACCAGGTATAAAATCTGCAAAGTGCTTAGAACGCAGCAACTTTAATCCTGGAAACTTATTTTTCTGCAAATGAAAAGGAAGACAGATGATAATGAAGGAAACAAGCTTTTCCTTTAGAGATTGTAAAATGTGGCAAGTTATGTACATTATCGCATTGGTGCTATTTGTATTAAGTGTAGTAACATTTGAAGGCATCACAGAAGCAACCATACTAGTAAAGGTTGCGAAAATACTGATGCGTAATTCTGCAAAGTTTATAAAACTTCACCCATATTGGTGAAAGTAAACAGCTTAAAAAATTTCGCAGAACTGCAGAAAAATCAGCAGAAAAACGTCAGAAAGAATTTGCGGTTATTTTACCACTTTCTGAAGATTTTAATCTGAAGTTTTTCTGCTGAAGAGGAACTAGAAAAAAAAATTCATTTTCCAAACTTCAGCGGCGTTTTCCAAATTTCAGGTTTTTGTGCGATTTTAGCATCATGGAAATTCGGCCAAAATAAGTAATAGTTATTGGTTAAAATCGAGCGGTTATGGATTTTTAACCAACGGGTGCGATTATTGGCCGGCTCGAGTATGCAAATAGGTCGAGGGTGGAGCCGACACCATTTGCATACGAGACCCGGACAATAGTCGCACCTGTTAGTTAAAAATCAATAACCGCTCGACTTAAGAAATTGTTTATATCACGGTTGGGACGTCAAGCTAATTCTTATTTAATTAAAACATTTTGTGTTTGTGAAAATTTCTTCAAGAAATACGGTAATACCTTATTTCAAATTAATGAAGGTCATTCCAGTTTAGTTTGTGGAGGGGGAGGTGGGTGTTAGACGGACGATTCCTTTGGCAGGTAGGCAGACTGTAGGCTACGCTCTAGTTTGTGGAATGTGAGGGGTGGGTGGGAGTTAGACGACACGTCGTTTCGCAAGGTCTGGCTGGTAAGCTAGCTCGCTCGCTCTGTTCGGAGAGAATAAACTGTGATATGTGAGGAAGCCGGGATAGAAGGACATTGTGCCGACATTCTGACAAGGTAAGTAATTCTTTTTTGTATGTTTGTAGTTTGCGAACTGTTTCAAATCACCGGTGATAGCCTAATAGGTGTTTCGGTAGGAATGAAGGTCATTCCATTTGTGGAGGGGGGTGGAGAGAAGAGTTAGATGGAGGGAAACAACTTGGAATGGGCCAGCCAGATATATGAGCATTACCAGGTAAAGGATTTCATTTGAGATATCGCGGCAAGTTAAGTAATTCCTTTTGTACATTTTCATTGCGTTATGGTTTTCGATGCTGTATAATTTTGTGGTGTGCGTTCCCGTCAAGTGATCCGGAAGTGTCAAAAGTGTTGAGTTATAGGCAAAAGTGTGGGTTATTGGCAAACGTGTGGGGTAACTTGATAACCCACACTTTTTGCGTTGACGCACACTTCCGCTCACAATTAACGGGATCTAACCTACGGAAATAAAGCATGGCGTTGAGTTAGCGTGACGTCACAGCCGTGGTATAATGATTATTATGAACATACCAACGTCTAATCTATACATCGTAGTACATACCTTTGTATTACACTCTTAGGTTACTTACAATAGTATTGTGACAGTGATGCAGCCTTTTGTACCTAGAAAATCTGTAAGTGTAATTTGTGCGGGCCCAGGTTTTGTATTTTGTGGACAATCGCTAAAGTAATGCAAGTTTTGACGTGTCTTTCAACACTCAATTGGCCTTATTAGTTCCACACATTTCACGTCTTTTCCCCCCATCCAAACAGGTTCAGAATTTAATAAGTGACACAACTTAACATTTTTTGCAATATTTGTTTACCTTCAGCTTGCTGAGAGTGAATAGACTGTAGAAATTCTGTGGATTTTATCTTCAGCTTGCTGCAGTAGCAGATCCAGCATGAAATTTTAGGAGGGGCCATTTCGCATCAGCTAGGGGTCAGAAACATAATTTTCCAATCATGGTCACAGTTCACAAATTTTACGTCGCCGGGGGGGGGGGGGCCAGAAAGCAAGACTTCTTTTTATTTCATGCCCCGTTTTTCTTTTTGTTTAAATTTTTTTTCAAAAGAAAGTTTTTTGTGCCTACCAATTCCCGTTTAAAATAAAAATTCTAGACATAATAAAATAATTTTATTCTTAGAGATTTCTTATTCGATTATTTATTACTTGTTCAATTCTTCATGCTGTGGATTTTCGATTTCGAGCTATCCTGTTGTCTTAAAAATTAAGAAATATTATTTCTGAAACAGTAGGGTAAAGAATTAAAATATTTACAAGTTTTTTACGTTGGTTTCGTTCTTTTATTTTGCTTTCGTCCAGTTTTGTATTGCGCATAGAATAACAATGGATAAAAGTAAAATGAAAGTGGACGAAAGCGGGAAAAGGAAAAAAAACGACATAAAAACCATTAGCGATGCTTTTGTAAGTGTGCCTTTATCTGTGTAGGGAGTCATAATAAATTTACGCAGTCAGTGAAGACGATTTTAAAACACGATACTAAACTATCAGCTCGTGTTTAATTTTAGGATATTCGATCGCTCCCACCAACCCCCCTTTGGATCCGCGCCTGGCTTAATGAGAGTGAACAACATCTATAGAAATTCTGCAGATTTTAACTTCGCCTAGCTAAAAGTGAACAGAATTCTGTAGGTTTTTTGCAGAAACTCAAATTTCTGAACACCTTCTCCAGAATATATTTAGCTGGGACATGTAAACAATGTTTTATTTGGTATGAATTAGCTGGATAAACTTGTGGTATTATAAAGACCGTTTCTTACTAGTGAAAACGGAATTCAAAGATGTTTCAAAGATGTTGCCGTAAATAATTGTTATAACTTCCATAGTCCTAACAGTTTTTCAAAACATGTTGATTGGCTAAACATTTATTTAGAAAGTATAAATAAAGTACAAATGTACAAGTACCTGTTGATACAAGTTAATAAACGAGATAATTTTTATAATCTATTATATTTTAAATTCATAGTGTTGTTGATTTTGTGTTCAGCTTGCTGAGAGTGACCAACATCTAAGGAAATTCTCCAGATTTTATCTTCACTTTGCTGAGGCTGCAGAAATTCTCCGGAAGTCTACAGGTTTTCGGCAGAAACTCAAATTTTCTGCAGATCTTCTGCAGAATTTATATTAGCTGGGTTACATATACAACGTTGTAATTGGTAGGAATTAGGTGGGTAGACATGTGGTCTTTAAAGACTCGTCTGAGCAGTGAACACAAAATCCAAAGCTGTTCCAAAGAGAATTGACGCCCTGAATTATTATTGTATTAACTGAGCAAAAAACGGCTTCGCCGTTTAGAAAAAAAACATTAAAGCTCGTATTAAAGCTTCAGGCCACAGCCCTGAAGGAACACAAATAAAAACGGATTAGAGTTCACTCGAACGCAACGAACTATAATTTGAACTCCAGTACCAGGGAACAAAGACTGTTTTTGATCAATGGTTATGTCAGAAAGAAAGCACAGTTTATGTTTGAAAAGTTTAAACTTTCGGTGTTTAGGCGTGCATGCGTAATTTGTGTATTATACAGACTTTTTTATATTTGTCTGTGTTTGTTGTTTCATATATTAGGTCTGTTTCGTGTGAGTGCATTTTGAGTGCATTTATAATTTGTGAAAGAAGCAGACTTCTAGTTAAGGCAGTTTTTTTGCCTGTTTTTGTGTTTGAAGGTAGTTTGAGGTGGTTATTTCTAGTTCGTTTGAGTAATTACTTGTTCATTTTGCATTTACATTTTTATCTTTCTATTTTGCAGCGTTTTGCTGTTTATGGCATCCATTTTGTTGGCTTCCATTTTGTTGTGTGTGTTTGTGGGTTTGCGTTTTGCGAATTGGAGTTCAAATATAGTTCGTTGCGTTCGAGTGAACTATAATCCGTTTTTATTCGTGTACCTTCAGGGCTGTTAGTATGGAGATACGAGCTCGTTTTTTTTTCTAAACGGCGAAGCCTTTTTTGCTCAGTTAATTTGTTGGCTTTTTTCGCTTTCATTTTATATGTGTCCACTGTCCAGCGATTTTTGTTTTCAAAAAAACGGAACATTAGAAATGGATATTTATGTTTAGGTTCCGCCAAAGGTTTGTCCCATGATTTTTATTTGATGACATCACATTAGCGTATTTCTGGATTTAGCATGCGTCATCTCGATGAGTAGTTGATTCTGGATTGTTTCAGTATCGTGGCAACAATCGCGGAAACAATTCAACTGGCTTTCCGAAGCCCGCATTGAAAAAGTAATAAGTCACTCAGTCATGTCGACCGCCATAGGCCTCAAAATTTAAGACTTCGCACGCTACGGTTTAAAACTTGAAGATTTAAAGGCAAAATCAAGACCATCTAATTTTTGTTCTCCACAACGAGCTAGCTAACTCAAACAACGACAATGTTAGTTTCCCGGCACCCAACCATCGTTGCATCTTGTTCGACTGAGCTATAATCCATTATTGTGCGCCTCGCCTATTGTTACCCTATTGTTACATGTTGCAGCATTGTAACATTTTGACATTGTTAGCCGCTCCGCCTCCTCCTGTCCAATTTTCTGAAATTCTCGTGCGCAAACGCAATTACAAAAAAAAAGCTAAAACGTCATTTACATCCAAGAGTGGTAATTTTTACGCGTAGGTGCAGCTTAATAACAGCTCGTCACCAGGCAAACGGGCAAAAAAACAAGTTACAATCTGCACTGCAATTTGGGAGGGGCTCAACAAAGTTGGTAGACCCAGCTTAGTGGTCAAAGAGTAAGATCAAGTCAAATGAAAGTGGGATTTAATCACACTACAGACTCAGCTATACTTTAAACTTCAAAATATATATATGTTCATAGGTCCTCTGAAACGGTTAAAAGATATTTATTGCCTAAACAGCTTTGTAAACTAAGAGATTTAGCCAAAAAATTAATGCAAAGTGAGTTCGCAAAGTTGTCTTTGGCCTGCCTAAAATGAATGCTAAAGATAATTGCCGAGCACCACCAGTAGTCATAATTTTACGTTTAGGGATTCATCAATGTTATCTTGCTAAAAATTAATACCGTAAGGTAAGTTCTCAATTTATAAGAGAAAAAAACCGTCTTCATTAATTTACATTAGGAATACAAAAATTAATTTCAAGTTTTTCCAGCAATGTTAGCCCTTTCCTTCACTGTTCTTGCTACCTAAACTATCTTACTGTCATTGAGGAGGGACTTAACCGCTAATTGACTTACTAGGTCAATATCGTAGTGGGCTTCACTCTGGAATATTCAATTTTTTTAGTTTCACACCTTTGAACAGTTGCTACAGATTGTGTAATAATGATATTTATGAATAAAATATGCTTTAAAAACGAAGTTATGTATTGGATATTACGCGTTTTCAGAGTGCTGAACGCTAACAATGATTTTTCATGCCGTTTTGTACGGATATTAGCAAGAGACGAATCAAATTCATGCGAATACTACATCACAGTAAATAATAGTTGAAGCTACAGCAGATTTTAAAGAAAATATTTCTGTCATATTTTATTTTATTCGTTAATTTTGCTGAAGCATCGTGCTATTTTGTGATATTCAAAAGTTGATGTGAAATGCTTGTTGTATTTGCAGTACCTTCAATTGGTCATTTTGTGTCACACGAAGCTTTTTCCGCAATGCAGTGTCGGTATGTATATATTTTTGCCACTGTCAATCCAAGATAGCCACTGACTGGTAGAGACATTACAAGTGAGATCATTCAAAGATTGCATGCAACGTCAACGTTATTACGTCAATGTTGTTCAAGCAAGGCAAACAACTATGCAAGTTGAATAGCACGTAAATTTTTGTCTATGTTTTGCAGCTGTCAATCTTGGCTATCGTTCCGCATTGTGCCACACAATGTGTTATTTTTGTTACAAAAAAAGCTATTCTGGCCGTGGTAAACAATTTTAATCGGTTGATTTACACATTCAGATAATTATACAACAAACTTCTGTATACAAATCACAGAATAACTTTCCTAAACTCACCAAACAGTTCACAGCACTCTTGCCACAGCATATCATAATCGTGCATCGTTTCCTGATTCCACAATGTTATGAAGCTGCTGAAACCTTGAACTCATCTCTTCTTCAAGGCATGTTCTACTTTCTTTTTTTTTTTTGGCTGAATCACAGACTAAATATGGCGGACCTGCAGCTTCTCGGTAGGAATACTTTTTCAAATATGATCACACAAAAAAGAATAAAGTGATTTACTAAGTTTTATTAGATCCTATAAACTCCCACCAAGATTGTATAGTTGTACTTAACTAATGGTGGAAATCGTTAAGACTTCATTAAGAAATGGTAAAAATTGATAATTTTCCTTAAGGATTTCCCTAACAAGAACAAATCACGGTAGCAAGTCACTCAATTTAATGAAAAGTAAACGTGTTTGCCAGTTTAATAATATTCTTCATTCTGCTAGGTCGTTTGAGGCATGGCCATCACTTTTGATGAAGTGGCGTAATAGGCTGCTAAACTATTTATTTGGTTTAAACTGGTGTTCACTATTAAAGATAGTTTCATCTTCGAGAGTAAATTTGGATGATCATCAGTGTTTGTAAGCAAGTATGCACAATCAGTTCAATTATTTTCTTTAATGTGTTTGTAACTCGTCATCTCCATTAATAGACGGTGGCATAGTTTGGTTCTTTTGTCTCTTCTTTTTTGCTGGTCTTGTATTTAATTCGGAAACCTAAAGGACACACATAATTTCGCATTTTTTACGTTTCTAGTACGACAATTACATACAGTATACAATAAGGCTAAACAACCGATAAGCAGTGTGCACTGGTAGTTAGAACGATTCATAAAGGTGACCATCTCACATGAAAGACACACTGCAAAAGAACTTGGTTAAAAAGTTCAAAATCAGAATTAATGAAAATTACTAAAAAAAAAAAAACTTTAAATTTGACTCTGCTTGTTAGTTGATTTTATTTTTCCAGGTAAGTACCATAAAAGATATTCGTTTGGACTGGGTAGTAGACAATACATGTAAAATTCATAAAATGCAAATAATTGCAAAGAAATCGCAGGTTCATGTCACAAGATATTTTCACTTATTCAGCCTCTGCAATAAATTTTATGATTACCCAATACAATACGATGGCCTGGGACTTTATGAATGGAATTAAACAAGTATGGGGCCTAATGCGATTATACACAAATCGTTGAAAATTATACAAGGTGAAAGAAAGGCAATAGCACGACAGTAGAAAAAATCAAATATTATAAGTTAACAAAATTCCATAAGCCTTCATTATGAATACGTGTTTCACTGAGAGAATGTAGGCTCTACCATATTTCGAAACAACGAACACCTGATCACCTTTTTTGTATGGTTTGCATTTACAGTAAAGACTTCACTAACACCTTGTCGTGGCCAGGACTCCCCGGGAATCCATTACTGTAGGACAGTAAGTTCCGGATGGGATCCGAAGTTCGTCGGTTTGATTCAGGCCTACGTCACCTCAATGCAGTATAATGCCACACTAACACAAAAGAAAAAGACTCACTGTATACACAGTTTCCCTGATGTTGTGTTCCTTTTACCATTTTGTGGGATAACTAAGTCAAATTAATTTGAACAAACTTATCTTCCAATTATTCAGGGCTGTCACCTGTACGCTGGTTATGAAAGTTCGACTCTTTGTGAAATTACCGTAGCATTAAAATTTTGAGTTTGCTTTTATATTGCAGTATTGCTTGTGCATTTATTGCAAGTACGCATTTTATTGCTGTTGTTTGTGATTATTTCTTGCGATTTCTTTGTAACTTTTGGCGTCTTGGATGAGGCAGTTTTTTGCTTAAGTTTGACTGGCATCCAAATTTATGAAACGGTACTTTCTATTTTGCCAGAAAGTGGTATCATCAAAACCCTGTGGTCATCAAACTATCCAGTAAATATAATTCCGTATGTTACGCGGTGCAGTTTGTGCCAAATATATAATAAAATGCTTACAATAAAAAAAAAACCTTATTTCATAAAAATAGTTTCATGGAAAAAATCAATAAATACGAAAAGTATTTATTAATTATACACAAAAAACTATTAGACTATTGAGAAAATGCAGTATAAAAAGGCGGACATTTTTTTGGGGAAATGTGGCTTGCTTTCTCACTGTTTTTGTTTTACTAACAAACCGTTGCTCTGTGCCTCCTATTGCTGCAGCCTACGGGAAAAAATCCGTTTGCATCATTCACGATAATCTGACAAAAAATGTGACAAATCCATACCCTTCCGTTGGTTGTTGGTTTATCTGCAGCTCTCCTTCAGCGCTTTTTGGTTTTATTCGTAGTTACAAGATGTGAAGACCGTTATTAAGGCAACAGAAATTTAGATTTAAAATGGGAAGTTTATTTCAAACCATTAAATAAATTAACTGAACAAAACACAGCAAAAAGCCGTTTAAAAAAAAGAATTTGAGTTCGTATCCCAATGAACTCACAGCTGTGAAAGTGGGTACACAAATAAAACAGATTTGAATTCACTCAACGAAACAAACTATAGCAATTCCAGGAAACAAAGATTGTTTGTACTTACTGGTAATGTGAAGAAAGTGAACGCAATTTTGTGTTGGAAATGTATGTGTGTTTTTTTAGTTTCTGTTTTACTTTTCTTAGTTTCTAATTTCTTATCTGCGTAAATTATGGACATTAGCAAACAAATCAGTTGTTAGTTCTTTGGCAGCTCATAAAAAAAATCCATTTAGCTTAGTAAAAAAAATCAGGAGGATGTTAGATGACTTTGTGAAGGAGGGTTTTATTTTTTACTTCACTAGGGAAAACAGAGCCTTAGAAGAAAATAAATTCAAATCCTTCTAAAAAAGAGGAAAAGAATTTTTGGCAACGGTAAAACATTTTTGTAGACAACTATTTTGGCAGTTATTTTCATACGAAATTAAAGCCACTCAAAATGGAGGCTCTGTGTGTCATGAAGCATTGTAAAAAGCAATCTACCCTTTGGTGTGAAGTGCTACCCTCCCCGAGAGTCTAAAGGTGGAAACTATATAGTTGCCTGTGATGGAGGGATCAAATAATACACCAGAGAAAAGGCCTTCCAACGAGGAAAACATTAACAACAAAATCTCTTTGATAACATACTGAGGTATTCTGCTGTCCCGGATATCGTTACCACGAACGTACTTCCCTCTTTTTTTTATCAAAACAAATTTTAATATTTTTATTTTTAAAGTTATGTTTGTCCCAATATAAAAAAAAAACCATTAGGCCTTTTAATACCCACCAGGCAAATTTCAACACGGTTGCATCAAAAACAAATTGCAATTTTCTACTTGTTAACATCTATAAGCAAATATGCCAGTCTACATTGCTGCCTTTTCGAGTCCTACAAAGCTGAATTTTGTTAGGCAGGTAAAATGATCTCAGGCAGGCTAAAATAATTTTTTTAGGTATACAAGAGAAACAACTTAGAATCAGCAATTAGAAAAGGAATTACAACTAAACCAGTGTAAGAAAAAAAAGCATCAAGACTTCAAAACTTCATTCCTTGCTTTAAACTAGTCCTTAACTAAAATGTGTGGCTACCATTTTGTGATTTTTTTTAAATGATTGTATATGGAGTAAATTGGAATAACCCCCAACTGAAGACTGGTCATTGTGGTCAACCTCTACCTACTGACTGGTCCCTTGTGAATTATAAGCTATTTGATTCGTGCGTATAGTTTTGGGAACCTAATCTCACTGTAGGAGAACAATATTGTGGAAAAACCTTTGAGGGGTAGGGTATGTTAGGAATAAATTTGAAAAAAACATGTCATGGGTGGTATGTTTAATTGAAGGACGGATCATTTTGAAATACACCTTGAAAGTGGAAAGTGACTTAAACATTAGGAGCAATTGAATTAAAGTAAGCTGCAATTTGTATTTTATTTAATTATTTACAACAAATTAATTTTATTATCGAAGCCCTTTAAATTCTTCCAAAAGGCTGCCTGTCAATAAGCTATTTGTATTTTTATGTAGAGAATTTAGCATTATTTTGTAAGTATTAAAACCAAGCCTTTGCAAAGTTTGTTTTCAACTGAGGGAGTGTAATTATTGTCAAATATTGAGTAATAGTTTTATGAAATTTTTTAATGGAAAATTACTTACCATTTCGTGGCTTCTCAGCCAAGTCCAGACTGTGATGGACAGCCAACATTGTTTAAAAATAGATGGTATTTCTGGTTTACTGATGGAAACCCTGAATTTTAATCAATTTTGGTATTCACTAACCCAAATTTGCAATGTGACAATTAACAACGTTGTTAAAAAATGGGTGTTATTTTAGGTCTATTATAATGGAACCCCAATCATTAACAGATTTTCTTTTCCTGTTTTCTTGACGAATTTTGAAACAAATTTTTTTTTTAGAATTTCCTTGTCCTAATTTCAAATGAAAAACTGCTTAGCGCACTGCCATTTAATACACACCTGTCAAATTTCAACGAGATAGGTTGAATATTCGACAGGTAGCCTCATTGTAGAGTTTCTGCATTGCGGCCTGCTTAGAGAGGTGGGAAACATCTCCCAATAACAAATGATAGACAGAGTTTTAATCGTGATCATCTTATGAAGGCAGTTATGCAGCCAGATAATTATATGATTCATTTTCTACCTTGAGGCTCCATAAGGGGGGGGGGGGCGGGGTTGCTACAGCACAGCTCCCCATTAAGGCATGGTTGACTACTTTTTATCTGGTGTTTCATGATACATGACATGCAGAGCAGTCATTTTGAGTGGCTTTAATTTCGTGTGAGCATAAACTGGCAAAAGTGTCTTTTACAAAAATGTTTAGGCTAGACCAGACAGAATCCCTTTGTATGTTATCAAGGGAGTGTATCGTAAATATTTTCCTCATTGGAATGCCTTTTCTTGGTGCATTGCTTGACCCCTCCATCACACAGAAAATTGTGTAGTTTTACACCTTGAGGTGCTCTCGGGGAAAGAAGGGGGGGGGTGAAGGCACAGCTTCCCTATACGGAATGGTATGTAGCTTTTTACCGGGCTTTATGACATACAGAGACACCATTTTCAGTGACTTTACTTTGGTATGAGAATAAATACCAAAACAGTCTTCTACAAAAATATTTTACAGTTACAAGAAATTCTTTTCCTCTTTGTGTGACGAATTTGACTTTTTCCCCAATGCTCTGCTTGTCCTTGTCGCTTAAAAAAATGTCCTTCATAAAGCCATTTAAAATCCTCCTGCATTTCTTCACTAAGCTGCCGAAGAACTACTAACAGATTCGTGTGATAATTACTAAGCACGATGGAATGATTTTGTTTATGAGCTGACAAAGAACTACAAAAGTGTTGGTAGTTCTTTGTCAGCTCATAAAAAAAACCCTATCCACCCAGCTTAGTAAAAAAATTTAGGAGGATGTACATGGCTGTACGAAAGAGGTTTTTATTTTTTATTTGACTAAGGAAAACAGTGCCTTAGGAAAAAATAAGTCAAACTCATCAGAAAAAGAGGTAAAGAATTTCTGTTAACGTGTTCATTTTATGCGTATATTTTTAATGTAACAATTTTTTAATCGTTTTGTTGTTTACAGGGTTTAATTTGTAAGTGTTTAGTTTAAGTTCTAGTTCTTGTCTATATATATTTGTACTTTGTGTGTGCACGGTATTTTCAATGTTCAAAATATACAATGCATCATTTGCTTGATTGGTGATGTACATGAAAGCATGTGCGCGGAGATTGGTGAATCACAACCCATGTTCCCTGGAATTAGAATTCAAATCATTGTTCGTTTCATTCGAGTAAAGCCTAACTCATTTATCATTGTGTGTCATCGTAGTATAACATTAACTGCAAATAGTGACGGCTCCAGCCATTTCATGCAACTAGGTTCCAACCAGGACCGAGTGAAACATATCCAGGGTTTTCTGTCGTCGCTGAACTAGCTCTCAGTTTATGACGGTTCCAGCACCACCAGGGCCTGGCCAGGGCCTAGACAATTTTTACCCATGTGCCGCCACTGACGGGAAAGCCGATTTTTGTTTATTTAATTTGTTGGCTTTTTCGCTTCCTTTTTATTAATAATAATAATAAGTTTCATCTGTTGCGAACGCAACTGGAACAGCAAGGACCCTACGATCGCTAACAGCCACCCACCGTTAAAACAAATAAAAAATATAACTTAACAGTAGTTTAAAAGTTTAAAATGGAGACAATGGCGCTACAGAAAGGGAGGGGTTGATGGGATTTGGTTATTGTCTTTTGTTGGTCTGGATTATCTCATTGTATGTCCATTTTCTGCCCAATTTTGTTTCTAAAAAAAGAAAAATTAAAAATACATTTTTATGTCCTTGTTTTATAATAATAAATAAAACAAAATATTCTCCACCACCCAACTGGTGAAAGGAAAGTAGAAGGCTTGGGGCCTCTGATACTGCTCCCTGGCCGTGTCAGTCTGGCCCAGCAGTAGGGCCTCGGTCTTTGATTTCAAAGGTCGTGGGTTCGATTCCCCACTCAGGCAGTCTGACATATAAGTTCAAAAGGCAACGTAAATAGGTTTGCATCCGTATTTAGTTGACAAATTTCGAAGCCCTTGGCTTTCCGCCCGTTTAGCTCCCTGGATTATTTAAGGAATGTCACACTCGCCGCCAAAAAATTTGTAAAACGCAGATTGACAATCAAGAAACCGGACGTTTCAGAAACCTTTGAAGTGGTTCAGTGTTCAACAATTTGCAAAAAATTGGTAAAGAACTAGCATTTACAGTTTTCTCCCTCAAAGCATTCCGTATTCGGACAACCTTGACTGAAAAAAGTTATGAAGACAGAAGGCTGGAACCGCCAGTTTAAAATTATGACCTCGTGTACAAGAAAAACAAGGCGCCAAATCAAAGAAAGGCAGTTGAACCTCCATTTAAATGATGAAGAATTTTATACGTGAGGACAAGATCAAATTTAATTCTTCTAAGCTCCAGCAATTCCAGGTTAAGCCTAGCTAGGCGAGTTGGGTAGTCCACATTTCTAAGTCGAGGGAGGCCCTTTGTGAAGCGCCGCTGTACCGTTTCGATCTGGTGTATGTCCCGTATCAGTTGAGGTGACCAAACAGGGGTTGCATACTCCAGGAGTAGGCGAACGAATGTCTTAAAAGCCCATACCTTAATAATAGAATTACCGAAACAAAGCTTCTATTTACAACTGCAGCACGTCGAAATGCTACAGCACAGATCTTCTGGCAATGTAATGATGATTTCAGATTAGAAGCAAACCAAATCCCAAGGTCTTGTACCTCCACAACAGAGGGTAAGGGAGTAAAGTCAAGTTCATAACCTACACGGTGATTACTGCCACCTACATGGAAAGTTTGACACTTAGATGGAGCCAGCGGCAAGAAACCTCTTGAATTTGTATAGTTAGATCCGTTGCCGCAGTTTGGGAAAGTATTTCCGTCCCCAAATTCAAGTCATCAGCGAATTTAAAGCCATAAATTTTTTCTTTTGCGATCTTTAGGTCGTTTAGATAAATGATAAAGAGTAAGGGACCAAGGACCGAACCCTGGGGCACTCCGCATGGAACACTTATCCAGGAGGTGAATGTTTTTTCAATCGATACTCGCTGACTACAGTTGGGAAAGAATGCCTTGATCCAACCCAGCAGCTCACCCGCAACTGTTAATCTTAAGGAGCAACTTTCGGTGCACTACAGACTCAAAGGCCTTTTTGAAATCGAATACACAACATCAGATGGAATACCCTCATCAAGGGCACACGTCCAGCAGTCAGTGTGACTCGTGGGAACTTACCAATAAAAGTGTCCGTGGAAGAGACTACATGGGGTAGTCACTCCATCGAGTGACCATTCATCTCTGCAGAACTGGTGCCTCACCCCAACAACTTTTGTCGGTGACCTACATGTGTGGGGCCTGAGAGGCAATAGCCACACAAATTTCCAAGACCTTAACGTATCCAGGCATCATGGCAGTTGAATTATCCTCCAAACTAGTGCACGTCTTCGAGTGTTGTGACTTAAAGGGAACATGCATTATCTGCGCTTGGACTAACAGTATACCAACTGAAACACTAAATTGTATTGCACTACATATTCAGGATTTTGCATCAGCACTAAGAGCAAGTACCCTAGTGTCCGCATTTCCATCATTGGTCTATTCCCTAGGCTGGGCATTAACAACCTTGACTGTGACAGGAAAATAACACATACAAACTCTCTGTTGCGACAGATATGTGTCAGGAACAACTATTCCTTCGTATCGATTGATAATGCGATCTGCAAGGATCATACTCTTTTCGCCAGGGATGACATACATTTGACTGTGCGGGGATAATCAGTGCTGCAGAGTGAAATCCGGAGTGTTCATTTGCCCTTGTTGGAGGAAGTGACGGAAAACCATCTCATGTAACAGGGAGTAAACCCATACCTACGAGTCCAGTAGCCAGGGATGTTTTTTATCTTAAATGCATTAAGTTTATTTTCCAGTATACTAATACTGAGCCTGCCAAAGTTTCGAAATAAGTAGTTTTAGAGGAACCGGTTATCCGAGTTTAGACGTTTTACTGGTGCAACTAGGACGGGCTACGTCTCAAAGTTGTGCTGCAGCACTTCGCCAGGGTTCTGTGCGCTCAGTTTGCATCATTCCTAGTCCGCCCCCAGACTAATGCGTTTGACGTTTAAATTGATTCTAACCATAACTTGCACGTTGGTTAGCCATGGAGGCCCCTCTTCGTTCTCACCAGTGTCTTTTCTTGGTTGACTCGGCCCCTAAATTCTTCCCGTTAACAGTCGCGAAAGTAGTGGTTATGCAAGACGTTATCTTCGCAATTCAGTTGTACAATTGGCCAACGATTTTATTTTTCCATTAGCTGCTTGGGTGTACGATACTATGCCTGGTATTAGCCGAAGCAGGCTTTAAAATTCAAGAATCAATTTAACTTTACGTAAAAATGTTATCACCCAAACTTAAGTAATTGCAAAATTAATTTTCCCCTAACCTAATGTAAGTATCCTTTTAACCCGGACCTAAATAAAATCCCTTTTGCTATCAACACTTCAGAAACTTCGGTAAATAAGTTTTTCCCCATTGTCAGCTGCTTAAAGTTGTTTATTTGTTGACTTTATTATTACAAACTTGCATTTTTTATGATACGTTTTATTTGTATAACTTTTTAAGGTTTTGTATTTAAACACTAAAGTTTCTGAAAACGTGTATCCACGCTGAATATTTGTGACTTGAATTACAACTACCGTAATTTGTCAAGCCTGATTTAATTGACTTAGTCTTTAACATAATTCACGTTTGAATTCACGTTAGACACATTTCTATGTACAATAATTTCTGAAATTCTGAAGCCGATTTTCTTGCAATTGAATGCCTAAAAATTGTGTAAGACCAACCACTTTCGCGTCAAAATAAGTAATCTAGAAAACTGACAGCAACTCCCTTTAATTTTTTTTGAACGACTGAAGCAACAATGTTTCGTCAAACTTAAACTTACAATTTCTTTATCATTGTTACTGACATTGAATATTATTTAAAACACGATTGTTGCATTCGATTTTATTTTAAGTTAACCTTTTCTTGATATGTAAGACCATATTTCCAACATTTCGCTTTTAACAACTTGCAACTTATAAAAGAAAGGTTCTTAAATTGATAATCCGGGGACTCCTGAAGAACTTCGGATCTTTTACTGAAAACCTACCTTGAATACTTCAAAATCATCGGCTCATCGCCTTTTCGCCTTTTGTAACAATTGACGTAACGTCATGTTAAAACAATCGGAAAACTTGTTAACTTTCAGTTGCATCAATCATCTTTGTTCGAGTTACACGCCTTTACATTGTTATTAGTGTAGTGATTTTAAAACTGGCAACGACGACCTATCCGTCTCTATTGTTTATACTTCCGTTAGTGCACAAATGAAAGCACTGATTTCATGGCTATTAATAAACTTTACGAAGTTTAACAAAACTAACGGAAAAACTTCTAAAAAACTATAACAAAGAGAATAAAGCGTCTCGGTTAATTTAACAAATAAGTTTAAGATTTTTTTTTCTATGGGAAGCAAGTTTGTTTTACGGCTTAATGCCCGTAACTTTCGCTACCTAGAAATAGGATTGTTAATTGTTCTAGAGTTTAGTACGACTGGAAAATTAATTCTTTGTCTTTTTTTCTTTTCATATCTTCATTTTCATGACGGTCACCCGAGGTTCCAAATTCTCGGCCGCCCCCTCCCCTAGAGTGACGGAGCATGCCAGTTCTCGATTTGCCTGTTGGCCTTGGGCAGAGCTTACCTCCTGGCGCCGTTACACGATGGGCCTTGGTTCGTTGGGACATGGGACCCTCATATTATCATCCCCATCGTCCTGGCGTTTATCAACTTGACCCCTTAGGCTTGTCTTGCATCTGATGTCCTTGTGCCCTCGGGTTCATTTAGTGCTGGCACTCCCCGCTGCACTGGGCCCCTGGGGGCGATCAGTGGAATATTGTGGCCTCTTTCATTATATAAGAAATGTGCGATGCATTATAATGCAATGTAAAATATTGTATATGAAATTGTGTGAAAGGCTTTCCACGCATGCGTGAACCTAAATTCTCGTTCTAGGCTTTCCTTTGGTTCTTTGCTCTCTTCTCTACTTTTGCTCGACCAACGCGGACCGATTTAGGGTCTGCTCTTCTGGCCTTATGCAGGTCGGGCCTATTCAAAATTAGGACTACAATTCTGAAGGAAAGTCTAAAAGGTTTTCAGGCGAACGTTTGATAACATCTACCACCGAAATGCTGTAAGTCGTGGCAAGCCTTCTTAATTCCTTCATCCAACCATGCCATAAAAATAAACTCCAGATGCAACTGATTTCCAGCCTGGACGTATTTATTTCCAGTTTAACCAAATTTAACCAGAAGTGCGATGCCATTCGACCATAAATCACAAATCCAACTCCTAGTCGCACTAAGCAATGCCCGCAGCATTATCATCAATATTGGGTGTTTTAAGGCCTTAATAAGCTCTGATGAATATGATGTAATCTTTTTTGTTGAATCCTGGTTGAACCACAGTGTCATGGACGCAATGCTGGTTGATCTATGATCTTACTCGGTGATTAGGCGGGATAGGGGCAGTAGGGCTGGGGGCCTCTTGATAATATACTGCATTGCCATCCAAATGTCAATCATGGAGATCGTTGATATTGCGGAGGGAATTATCCTCTGTATGCCGGGAAATAACGTAACGTTTACCCTCTGTTATCTGCCAAACACCTACGTCGACCTCGATATTCTTAATCTTTGCAATTTTATCAATTGTTCTTTTAACCCTAGGCACTTAAATGTTTTACTGGGAGATTTTAACTTCTCAACTGCCGATTGGGCACGCTCTTCGGCTCGGGACAAATACTATCAGTACTTTCTTGAGCAAATTGCCCCTCTTGGACTTCTTCAGTTGGTTAACCACCCGACAAGGGGACAAAAT
The DNA here is from genome assembly GCA_023313725.1 of Lithobius niger. Lineage (NCBI taxonomy): Eukaryota > Metazoa > Arthropoda > Chilopoda > Lithobiomorpha > Lithobiidae > Lithobius > Lithobius niger. Next base: position 10,931 of record JAHWFP010223360.1, on the reverse strand, counting down.
ATTCTTGACTTGGTCTTAACGGATGATTAGAGGGGGATCTTCGACCCTGTGTCGGTGGGTGCACACTTCGGTCGAAGCGACCACTTTGTGGTAAATTTAACTGCTTCCGGAACGGGGAAAGGTGTAGATCACCTAAAATCCTATGTAAATGGAAATTTAAATATCCCCAAACTTAAATCGTCAATAGCTTCGGTAAATTGGATAATCTTATTTTTAATTTCTCCTCTGACATCGACCTGGCCTGGAGGAGTTTTCTGGGTATTCTTTCGGGACACATTGAATGGTGTCGTGAAATGCCGCCTCCTCCTAAAAAAAAGTGGCATTTTCACTACGGAAAAAATTATTGTCTATGCTTATCCCATGTCTATTACTTGTTGGCAACCCACTAGCGTGTGTCTAGATTTAGCGCATGTCAATAAGATTCAGAGTCGATTCATAGTTGATGCTGCATTCTTGTAGGCAATTGAAGTATTCGTGGCACACAAATGAGGAAAACAATTTGGAAACAATTGAGCTGGCTTCCCTAAATAAGCTGTGTTAGGTCAGCCACCCAACTTTATTTGCACGCAAAATTATTGACTTAGCACCCCACGGGTGAAAAACTGAAAAACTGAAAGGTTTAAGCGGAAAACCGGATTATTTAATAATGATTCTAAATAACGAATCAAGCTTTTATTTTTGTTGCCAACAATGCTACTTTACCCACTTCCAAGTATCGTTGTATTTCTGCTCCGATCATCACATCATTGTTACATGCTACAGCATTGTAACATTTTGACACTGAACGACATAACCTTTCACTTATTGTTGTCCAATAATAATACTTTACCGCGAGTTGGGGGTTAAATACGATACGATCGGCCACACCCCTGTAGCAAAATCCATACTTGTATTTGCCAACCTCTATCTTGCTTTCTGGACGACATGTAAAATGCCTCTCCTCCTAGAAGCGATGGAAAATTGGTCCTACCATTGTGGCCAACTGACTTCAAGGTTTATCGTATTATCCAGAAATCACGTGCTAGAGTGACGTCAATATTTATAGCACTAGGAAATGACGTCAAGCTTTACTCGAGTGACTGGCAGTAACGTGACTAACTAAAGTCGAACTTTAGTCTGTAGACCGGAAACGACGTGAAGGTTTTCTCTACTAACCAGAAGTGAAGTCAAGGTTTACTCGAGAAAGCCACGTGACTAACCAACATCAAGGTTTCCTCTATTGACCGGAAGTAACGGCTAAATGATGGTTGGCCTGAGAAGGTTGAAGACGCTGAGTAGACGGTAGAGCCATTTTCTGGGGGCATACGCTAATAATTCCGACTAAAGTAAGACCACAGGTCCTTGACAAACTACACCGTGACCATTGTGGTATTGTTCTAATTAAAGCTTTTGCACGCTCTAGATTTTGGTGACCTACAATTGACGAAGACTTGGAAAACTCAGTTAAAAGTTGCAAAGCCTGTCAAGTTAACAAGGAAGTAGGTTTAAAACAAAAAAGCACGTGTGGGAGACACCTGCATTCGTTTGGTATCATTTACACACTGATTTTTGTGAATTTCAGGGAAATATGGTTCTTGTGATGATTGACGCTCATTCCTAAATTCCATTTATTTATGATATGAAGCGTAACACAACTGCTTCCAGAATGATTAAAATTTTCCGTAACTTAAATCGCAACTTACGGTAGCAGTTCAGTTATAGTTTCTGACAATGGTAGTCAATACTGTAGTGGCGAATTTCAACAGTTTTTGAAGGAAAATGGAATACGTCATACCAGTATTACATATCACCCTGTGACTAATGGGTTTGGCGAAAATTTGGTTCGTTCATTGAAGAATTCATTAAAGGCTAGCATAACTCAAGGTATTTCGTTAGAGAAGGCTACATTAAATTTCCTAGTACAGGCGAGAAACATTCCACACGCAACAACGCAGTGTAGTCCTTCACAATTATTTCTGCAAAGTGCTGTGCATACGAGACTTACTAATGTTCTCGAGCATAGAGCGATGTGTCGATATGGCTCAAGAATGGCAATTAAAGTCTACACGTCACCGCAGTGAACTGACCTTCGAGGATGGTCATGAAGTTTGCGCATCAGACTCACGACTCGGAGCTAAACACGCTTGAATTGCGGGAACTGTAGTTTTGAAAGACGGCGGTAATCTTTTACGCATATCATTAGAGGGAACGCCCATAATTTGGAGAAGCCCCCCTCTGTTGTTAACGTATAAAAATAAGTCTATACGTAACAGAAAAAAAAAGTTTTTAAAAACGTGTTTATACGTAAAAAGAAAACTATACTAAATTCTACGAAATTCTACATTAACGTTTTTCTTTATTAATGTCCCAAATGGTGCCCCATAATACTACCTTACTGTATAAGATAAAAGTAGTACGTGCTGTTAGAGAAAAAAAGTGCCAAAACATTTCAGTTCCGGGAACAAGCTGCATATTGCACATGGAAGCTGTACACACATTGTAGTTTCCAAATCCACCGGGAGACACTCCCGGAAGTGACGACGTAATCCGTGATGACGTCATCAAAATAGCCACCACGCGATGTACTAAATTGCTACTATCTCCGGAACTATTCGGTCAATCCTAACGTGCGGCCTATTGTTGGAAAGATAATTTAATTTGCTAAAGGAAATGCTTGAACAATGTACGCTATAAATCTATTAGTTTTAGTTTAATCTGAAGAAAAACATAATATGAATGCTGTGTGATATGTTAATTTTCAATTATCTGCAGAACTAATCGATCAATCTTTTCGTGCAAACTATCGTTGGAAAGGTAATTTAATTTGCTAAAAGAAATACCTGAACAATGTATGCCGTAAATCTATTAGTTTCTGCGTAATTTGAAGGAAAACATATTATACGTCTTCAAAATTGCCACCATACGATACACTAAATCTCGTGTATCTCTGGAACTAATAAATCAATCTTATGGTGTAACCTATCGTTGGAAAGATGATTTAATTTGATAAAAGAATTGCAAGAGCATTGTTTGCCGTTTATATATTAGCTTTTGTTTAATATATAGAAAAACATATTATAACGTCATAAAAATGACCGCCATGCGATATACTAATCTGTGGTATCTCCAGAACGAATATATCACTCTTATCCTGCGACGTATTGTTGGAAATATAATTTAATTTGCAAAAAGAATTGCAAGAACAATGTATGCCGTAAGTCGCTTTTGTTTAATTGAAGAAAAACACAATCTACATGTAACTATTGCCACTTTCAGTTCTGTGTTTTGTTATCTATAATGTATTCACTGGTGCTGCACACAATTGATAATATAGATCATAACACAGCCTTCAGTACATCAGCGAACTCATTCCATGGAACAGGAATGTCTCATCTTTCACCCACCAGAAGGTATGCCTGTGACAACCAGCCTCAACTTAGGACAATCAAAGAATAAATCGGAATAGGCTTGCCCGAGTCCTCCGCAAGTCTTCCTCATACGACTAAATATTCGTGCGGTGCACCGTTACCAATGGTCGAAGAAAAAACCATTGATACACCCGTGGAAATGATGGGCTGGTCAGAATCCACCAGAAGCAAGGCTGACCACGAAGGTAAAGTGTTATCCTGGGTAGCCTTCCATTCCCGTCAAAACATCCATTAAGGTTTGAAATGTAAACGCAGATCAATTCTGCTCCCAATATATGATATGAATTCCCCATCCATGGTTCGCCATGCCATGAATATTATAATAAGTATTCTTAAGAAGATCAATCCATCACAGACACCAGTTTAAGGCTGAACAACCATCACAAAACTGCTGAGAGAAATGGGTGTAATTTCAATGATTGGTTGCGAGTTGGCAGGTAGTGGCTAGAATGAAAACTTTAAAAGCCTTTGTTGCAACACCAGGAAAGGCAGACAGCACGTAAAACAGCTGAAGTCATCGGCAGATCGCACGTAAAACAAAGTAGGTACACACACAAGGTTAGCATCGCAGGCCATCATAATCTGCAGAATGAGGCTATCAAAATCAGTGTGATAAATTGAGAGTTCAGGTAGTCGTTTAAGGGGAGACAACAAAAATCGCCTGAATTGATATTCTGAGATGGACGACAACTGCTGGGGTAACGCGCCTCTGTAGACTTGTAAGTGTACTAAGAGAGGTACGAGCTGTCATATTAAAGAATTACTTTCCTGTACACTACCGTGTGCCTGTAAAGGCCAGTGCTCAAGTGACGCTCTGTGAACAATACGACACCCTTTAATAATTTACCGTTTCCAAAAGAACCACATATAAGCGGCAATAATTACATGCACGTTATCTTTTCCTTCACATTAAACAAAAACTAATTTATTTACAGGATACATTGTTCAGGCATTTCCTTTAGAAGATTAAATTATCTTTCCAACGATAGGCCGCAAGAAAAGATTGATCAATTAGTTCCGGAGATACACGATATTTAGTATATTGCATGGTCGCCATTTTGAGGACGTCGTAATGTGTTTTCCTTCAAATTACGTAGAAACTAGTAGATTTACAGCGTACATTTTTCCAGCATTTCTTTTAGCAAATTAAATTATCTTTCCAACAATAGGTCGCACGATAGGATTCATCAATTAGTTCCGGAGATAGTAGAGATTTAGTACATCGTGTGGTGGCCATTTTGATGACGTCATCACGCCTATACGTGTCACTTCCGGGAGTGTCTCCCGGCGGATTTGTAAACTACAACATGTGAGCACCTTCCATGAACAATATGCAGCTTGTTGCCGGAACTGAAATATTTTTGCACTAACAGCATATACTAAAGTATCTAATGGTAACCATGCTCGTATAAATATTTAATCTGGAAAGGACGAACGTTAGTTGCTGATTCTTGTCGGTTAATTACTGTAAATGGACAACTTTATTCAGAACATAAAATTAATGCTATTCAATTTCCACGTTGGTCAAACAATTCATAAAATAGCCTTATATTTTTTGCTAAAAGACTCCCGTCTCCTACTGGCAAAAGGTACTCAATAGCTGATTGTTTCTTACACTGGTAAATTTGAAGCTCTTCTTAATTATGATTGTAGCAATACAGTATGCATTACACAACGCCTAATAATTAACTCAGGACGTAAGCGTACCTTTACTTTGCCATTCTAGTACAAATCGTATCGGATGACACAATACAACAACCATTTTATAGTTTCAGTCGTATTTTATTTTGGGCTTAGGTAGATGAATATTAAAAAAATAAGTGCTCCGGCTTACATTTCATAATGACTATACATTTGTTTATTAATGCACTAGTGTATTATTTCTTCCTGTCAAGAGCACCATTGCACGATGGCCATGGGATAAAAAACAGTCTCACGGCAGCACCTGTCACACTTCTGAAAGACTGTGTGTGTAGTAAAATATTAAATATTTTACATGTTTCAGAATCATATAAAATTTTTTTTCTGGCAAATTCATTTCTGTATTGAATTACAGGTATGGTTTTTTATTAAATATTTTTTCGGCGAAAAATTTTTCCTATATAGACAACATTTTTTCTCTCCAAGAATTCACGTCCAAGTTATATGTCCGACGGATTTTTTCCTGCAGATTAAATTTAAAATATATTTGCCTTTTAATTTTTCATTTAAAGTTCATCAATACTTGTCGTTTTTGTAAGCTAAGAAAAATACAGACACAAACTAATAATAAAAATTGAGTTTCATGTTCACTTAACGTACAAGTACAAACCTGACGGAAAACAACATTGAAATTTCATTTTATAGCAATGTTTTCTCTAGTATAAGTGTTATTCAACCTCCAATACCAATATTCTGTACGCAAAATAACGACTAAACGTACAAAAATACGGAACAATAACTACACCAATTGAAATATTTTCGTTCAATGACACATTACACCATATTTAAATTGCCTAAAATTCTAATAATTTGTAGGGTTTATGGTTTTGGGTTTCACATTTCTAACATTACCACCATTACCAATACAAACTATTTCCATTCACTGACACGTTACCCAAAATTAAAACTGCACAAAATTCTGGTAAAAGACGATTGTTTTTAGAGGTTCAAATTTCTTGCATAGTATGTTTCACTACCTACCTCAACTTGTTGCTTCCTAGAAATCTTGACATGGTGACACCGACCCAGCAACACAAACCTGCCTACATGGGTACTGACACGATCCGGACATGCTGCACTTACGCGAGGTACTGATCACAGGGGCCTGACATGAAGTAGTGACATTAGCCGGATACAAGTGCCTGAAACTAGCTACTCGAACGAAGTACTGACATGAACCCGACAACAGGTACCGACACGAGCTTGACACGAATTACTGACATGAGCCTGAATGAAGTACTGACAAAAGTCACACATGAGTGTTAAGTACGAGCCAAACATCAGCCCAACAAACCTTTAGAAATATATTTTCCACCCGTACAGGCCCCATTTAAATAAAAACAATTGAGTAGTTGGGATTTACAAAATTTAAACGTATAGTGTATACGCCACTGATAAAATATTATTTTTGCTGTTACAGTACCGTATAACAGTTCAATCAGCTCGCAACAAGTTATGAATGGTGCAATTTTACAGTTCTTAGATAAAACCACAAAGTAGTAGCAGGAGGAAATTAATAAAACACACGCAGTATGCGGAGAGTAGACAACTCCTAACTCGTGCCATAGAATCTTGCACTTGAATATAATTAGGGCATTAGCACAACACATAAGGCCCAGCTTCAGTAAAAATATCGGGATTTCTTATCAGTTCTGTAGGTTATTTTAATTAATATGCTTTGAAATCAGGTTACATGCTTTGCTTTGGTTTATAGGCTTGAGTTTACGCAGATTAGTTTGCTTACATTTGGTTTAAAGTGAGCCAGTGTCGTATACATCGGGTTCATAAGTTCCAGCGAAAGACAATCTTCGCCCTTCGAAATAGTTTGACTCAACTTCTAACCAATCAGAAGGCGATATCGCTTTAACCAATCAGAGAGCGGAACACATTCGGTTACTAGGAGGAAAGCTGCCGTAGCAGACACCGCTCACAGTCAGCTCGTAACTTCGTTTGGAAAGCGAACTACGTTTTTTTTCCCACCTGAAAACTGCTTGTACATGCGTGTAAAATAAAAAAAAATGATCCCCCCGATGAGTGCTTGATGGACAGGGAATCGACTGAGCGGTCATGGGATTGCTAGCGACAAGGGCCCCTGCGCACTGAGCAGCCAGATTGTGTGGCCAGTGGTCATCGCAGCCAAAAAACACGGCGACGTGCCATGTGGCCATGTCCGTTTTTCATTGATAACTGTCGATATCATGAGGTGAAAAATGAACACGAAACAAGATGGTCGCCCTGTGGTCACCTGCACGCCGGTCTGGATACCAGTGGTCTCTGCGACTGACTGGCCACGGCGGCCAAGTGCGCAGTGTTACATATACCTCAAGCATTCTCGTTGGCCGCAGGCACTTGGTCGTGCAGCTTGGTCGATTAGTGTGCGGGGGTCATAATAGTCTTTATTTACAAACAAACAAGTTTGTTTATATTTGATGCACTAGCTTAGAGCCAGTCTAAAGACAGGTTAAAATATTTTATAATATCACTAAAATAACGGGCCCGATTTTTAATGGGTTTTTACTTGCTATCGTCTACCCCCTCCACATAATTTTAATATTTTAAAACTTACATAGCTCCTTTTTTGTTTTCTCATTATGTTCTTTATAAACTACGGTAAAAACCTTTGAATAGAACGTTGCTTATACCCAATTATGTTTTCTTCCATCTTCCCCCCACCAAAAAAAAGTTTACGAGAGGGACGCCTTAATTACCCCAAACCTGACCTAACCTTCCTGCCTGCTTCTTCTAGGTCCCCTCCCACCCTTCCAATATCGCGTCACTAGCATATTGCTTCTCCTTTTTTTCAGAATCCACTGTTTTGAATTTGACAACGTTGAGAATGCTTACCGTTTATGTAAAACCACGCACTAATCATTTTCATTGGCTGCTGCAACCTGGCCGCGTGGCCAAGTCACTCCGTGCACGGGTGGCCTATACCTGTGGGATTTAGTTCGCATGCTCTCCATTCCCACATTCTAAAATTACTGGGCTCCTTTCTTGCCGGGGGGGGGGAGGGTTTTTTCTTCACTAACTATGATAAAAACATTTCAATGTAACTACCACGACGTTTTCCATTAATTGTCTCCCAGACACAGCTTCACCCTTCGTGATACCCGCTTCCCCCACCTTCCCGAAACGTGAAGTAAGACTGGTTCTTCCTGCTACATCGTGTATTTTCAAAGTTTTTTTAAAGAATTTACTGCGACGTATCCATCTTGTCGTCCTCTCCCCACCTCCCACGAAACGAAGCATACGTCGATTCTTCCTCAGTCTTCCCCATCCCCCCACCACCCGTATCTACAACCCACTTTTGCCATTACCCCTGCTCCCTCCTCCTCCAACATGATTCACTCCTCGCATGCATCCTGGGAGCGTAACTTAGCAATTTCTCTGGGCTAATTTAATGATGCATCAAGACACACGCTAATGTGTTGCCCGCTAAGATAAAACGATAACATCCAGATAATATGTATATATGAGCATGGTGACCACTAGACACGTTGTGTCTTTACAGCAAAGGTAGTTTGGCTGTTTTCAGCCATCTGAGGATAAATAACGATGCGACAGAAAAGGCTGAAACTTGTTTAATCGGGAGACTTTGGTTGCCAGACAACTTAAAAGTAACTATTAAGAACACAGCTTACCGTTTTCTTGCTAAAAAAAAATGACGTGAATAACGTTGATATTTGCCTAATTATTTACTACTGGCTGCTGGTAACGCTTTTTTTGTATCACGAAAATAAAATCTTCCATGCGGTGAATAAAGCTGGTTTTTAGCTCATTTTATAAGTATTGCTACGGATATGTGCTGTTTTCATAAGAACCTTTCCAAATGGTCAAGTGGTTCAGGGAGCTCTATACGACCAAATTGATTGTTTTACATTGTTTTAAACATTGTTATTATGCAACAATGCCAAACTGAACATTAAATAAATCCGTTGTCTTCATTAGTAATATGAAATGCTGTCATATAAAAAAGGTGACTGCTGTCCTCAAAAACGAAAGCCAACACAAAAAAAGCTAATGAACTGGAAAACTAGATTGGTGTTTCCATCTCATAATTACTAAGAAAAACAAATGGATTTTATCAGTTTGGACCAAAAACAGCTGATATCTACCCCAAAACAAAACTTGTTAAGGCTTCCCGCCAAGCTTTTCGACCATGTGAAGTCGTGATATCAAACGCCAAGCTCTTTCGCCAAACAATCCCACCGACTAAGACTTCAAACGTTAAATGAAATAAATCTGATTAAACTAATTATAGTGAGAGTCGATTTGTTTCCTCTTACGAATACAGCGATCGGTATGGCTACTAATTGTCTAACACAAGTGATACCCCTCCTAAGAATACAATCCTGACGCCCAAATAATTTCTTGGCCGTGGTTCTACGACATGTATGCAAACGTAAAAACAGTGGTTGCTTGCATTTCTTGCTTTTTTGCCTCAATCCCCCCCATCCACGATTCATGTTTTCATCAACTGCGTCAGGTGGCATGACGGCGCGCACCTCTCAATTAAAGACGAGTCCACTACGATTCTTCATTCGGTTTCATTTTAAACTGTAAGTTTAATTAGAACACTAGTGAACTGAATCAACATTAAAAACATTCAGCAACGTTTGGCAGTTTTACGATACGGTAAGCCTCCAAACCGTTTAGTATCGGCGTTTTTAACATTTCATTTATCCGACTGCAATGTTGCCACGTCGCACGACTGATAAGGATGAAATATCTAGATAGCACAGTCATTGCCGAAAAGTAGTTTTATGAATTTGCGCCCTCCCAACCCCTCCAAACAAATAAATGTCATACAGTAGAAGTTGTTTTAAATATTTCTCTTCCCCCTTCCCCCCAAAAAAAAATACTAAGCATCAAAGTCATGAACGATTGTCCAAACAAGTAGCCTAAGTTTACGCTAATTTCGCATGCCGACATGACTATACAAGCTTGTTATCCAGTTCGTACGAATGAGATCAGTGGAGGCCGTCTGCCTACGTCAGTGATCTGTGCAATACTTTGCCAGTCATTGAACGGTTGGTGGTTACATCAGACTCTGACGAAGGCTACATAGTTCCCAGTAATAGGTCGTGGATTGATGACGACAGTCGGCTGAAGAAAAAATAACGAACCTCGTACGTTTGTTGTGAACAAAAATCTTTTATTATTTCTAGTGTAGGATTTCCCCAACGGATTCGATCCATTTTCGTATTTAGACCTAGAAATGTGTCATAGAATCTGTGTGCAAAATTTGACAGAAATCCGATAATTCGTTAAAACGTTATAGTACGAACACACAGCCAGACACCCAGACAGACAGACAGACAAACCGTTCGCATAAGAGTCTAATTGACTCTAATAATTGAAAATTGCGCAGTAAGCAATTTTCATATATTTTACTTAGCCTTCTAACTATTACTCGGTGGGATTCGCTTGCCGAAAGAGCTTGGCGTTTGATATCACTACTTCACACGGCCGAAAAGCTTAGCAGAAATCCTTAACAAGTTTTGTTTTTGGGTAGATCAAGCCACACGCTAGTGTGTCGCCCGCCAAGATAAAACGATAACATCCAGATAATATGTATGTATGAGCGTGGTGACCACTAGACACATTGTGTCTTTACATCAATGGTAGTTTGGCTGTTTTCAGCCATCTGAGGATAAATAACTATGCGACAGAAAAGGCTGAAACTTGTTTAATCGGGAGACTTCGGTCGCCCTACAACATAAAAGTCATTATTAAGGACAGAGCTTACCGTTTTCTTGTTAAAAAAACGACGTGAATATCATTGATATTTGCCTAATTACTTAGTACTGGCTACTGGTTACG